>JAPYZM010002890.1:0-16538 GCA_030522845.1 Psyttalia concolor
GATCCCATTTTCTATATGTGAATAGTGGCAACTCACTATTCACATAGTTAGATCGTCCTGGATTAGTGCGGAGGATGATCTAACTCAAAAACGTCACATAATTCAATTTAAAAAATTGAAATATTCAATTTTATAAGAGATTTATTAAAATTCTCTAATTCTTTGCATTTGCAAGTAAAATGCATATTTCCTAAATATTCCTTTTGTCTGCCTTTTAACTTTCCGATACGAAGTTATTGTTTCTATTTTTATTAATTTTCATAAAATTATTGAAAAGGAAAGATTGCCAATGGTATTAACGAAATTTTGTTAATTTTCATTAAATTCATGACATGTATCGCTGAAATGTTCAATTAACTGTAAATTACGAAAAAAAATCGATGTGAATTTTCCAGATTTTTATTAATTTTTCTGCAATAATTGAGTCAAAATTTACAGATTTCATTAATTTTTCCATTAAATTGTAATTTTTCATTTTGAACAAATCAATATTCCTCGTACGAGTGATATACCCTCAAATTTCCGTGTGGAAATATTTGGAATGAAATTACGATAATGAAAATTAACTGGCAGTAAAAACCGAAAGAACGAGGATAAAAAGTGATAAATGACGTGTCCACATTGAAAAAAGGGGATATGAATTTTTCATCCGCTCAATTAATTAAATTTTCCCCATTTTCGGTAACTTGCCTTTATAAGTACTCTCCACGTGGCAAAAATTCCTGAATAACATGTGAAAATATTTCCAATAATATACACTTTACGTTGAGAGTGGGGATTCCACGAAATTCGGTCCAGCTGTCCGACGTTTTCGTTATTTCCGGCTAATTAATCGAACGTGCCAGCTGCAGGCCAACAGCAGTCGGGGGCACGAATGACCGAACGAATTCGGTTCTAAATTATTCCATTACGTGGTCCCGCTGATATACAAAACGAGGGAGAAGAAATAGCGGAGTGAACGGGCAGGAGAAAAAAAAATTTATAAAATTTCGAGGGAGCGCATATCGCTCCGATTCATTATTCATTGGCTGGAATCAGCGCGTTTGTTTTAGAAAAATTTGCGTGGCTGAGGGCAATCATTATTTCAATACGTGCTTTGAAGTTGTAATACATTGAGAAAACTCCGGAGAATTGTGGGGGGGGGGGGGGGGGGCGAGGCTACACCTCCGTATCGTTACATGAAATCTCGGGTCTCAAGTGTGTCGCGATACCTCTATTTACCTATCGATATTCGGGCTCTGTCATCGCAGCATTCCCAGCGTACTGGAGAATAGGACGAGCCAATACTATCTGGCGCGCTCAATCTTCTCAGGAAGTCTCCTGCCCTATCTGGTTTCGCGAAGAGAGCATCGTGAAGCGAATGATCACTTTACAAAAGCAACGCTTTTGATTCTCAGTAAAAGAGGAAAAACATGAAGAAAGTTTTGTTGTTTTTTTTCTTCGCCCAAATCTGAACAATTTTTAGTGTGTTAATTACCATATTTAGAATTGTTTTATTCAAGTGTCAAGTTAAGCAAAAAAATTTATCGAATTCGAAATTTCTAATGAAGCGAGAGGTTTAGGTTGATTTTTAATGTTACCTAGTTTTTACTAAATATCTTGAAATATATATTCATATGGCGGGTAGGAAAATTTTTATTATAACGTTTGTTATTAAATAAAGTGAAAGTTTCAAAATAGTACATTATGCAACATGTGCGTTAGGGTGTTTTCGGCTCGTGGGAGGTTCTAACCCGAGCCGAATGTGAGTGTTATAATTCTACGCGCCAAAAAACACCATAACGCACAAGTTTCATACAATATTTTATGTCATTGTGTCTGTAAACCGCGATTCAACCGAGCGAAGTGAGTAATTGCGCGATTACAGGCACCTATGGAATAAAAGTAATTACGAAAATTTAGGTATTTTTCCCGTTGTCAGGTTCAGAGATTTTACAATAAACCCTGGACAAGAGTTAAGTTCTTTTGAGACTGAAATTTCAATTTAAAACCTTTAAAGATTAAAAATAGGAGTTCTTATTTTTTGGAGATGTTAACGCATGCACTCTGAAGATTTTGGAATTTTCAGTTGATTATTTATTGCAAAATTATAATGTCTCCTTTGCTACTCCAAATTATATAAAATACGTGAAAAAAAAAAAGAAAGTTAAACCCTTCAAATCAACTAAAAAATATATTTTCAATGGAAAAATCTCAAGGAAAATCTTGCCTCATTTGTTAAAATTATCAGGTGAAGTCATTTTTTCAATGAAAATTATCATCCCCCATGAGCAATGGTCATAGTCATTCATTTCAAATGACGTAAAATCTTCATAATTATCACATTAATCATCAATTATTTAATTAATTACACAAATTCAATGATAACGAGCCAACTTCAAAATTTGTCATATAAATTTTAAATAGCCCTAACAATAATGGTTATTGTCTGTTCCTATTTCTCATACCCTAGTCATGAAAATTCAACGAATCGATCATCCATCACTAATTCATTCCGAACTGACCATAATTATGACAAATATACTGTGATCAATTAATGCCAAGAGCATAGCCCCGAATATGGCAATTGAATGGCGTAATTTAATCATCATAATTCCCACTATCCACTTTATTCCATATCCTCCCGCCCCCGCCCCTCCTCTCGACGCTGCTGACTACACGATTATTTACATACAACCCTAGCACGATAACAACTCCATTGTTATACTGGAAAGTCATTAGCACACCACTGGATGAATCTCGGGGAAGAAGAGCAGGGTTCCAACAGTTTTGTGACCTAATCCCTTCCCCGCATGTGCTCGAGATGGTATGCCTTTACCATTCGCGTGGCTTAACGCTTTTCCAAAGTTCAGGATATGTTCTTGAATGTATCCATAGGTTTCTCTATCCGAGAGTTTCGTAACTATGAGTATCTCCACTGACAAAGGTCTTCATGGGTTACTTCGAGGTATAATATCACAGGAATCCTCTCACTGTTGTTTCAGAAGTTAGGAAAACTGTTTAAACAACGGGCGCGAGAGCTCCTGAATGGGATTTTTTTCTTGCTGTGCATACATTGTAAACATGAAGTATTTCCTCTTCAACTTTGTGAAATTCGAATGTAATGGAGGTATGATGGACACGTAACACAAGTTGGCATAGCCAATGTAACATCATTGAACTTCACAAATAGATCTCAGAAGTGTAATTTTTTTAATGACTTATTCAGTGAAAAAAAAAAATTAAATCATTTTTAAAAACTTTTCGATATGAAGTCATTGTTTTTTGGTTTTACTGGATATTTCAGAATATATTTGACGTGGGGCAGGTATCAACAAAATAGGGTCACAGTTATTTTTTCCTTTCTGAGGGTTGAGAACTCAGAAATGGTGATTGGTTGTTGCCTTCAACATGAATTCAATATCAATAAAACGATCAATAGGGAGACTAATCATTAATTAATATGATAACATCAGTTTTGCAGATGAAAACAGTCTCCAACTTTGAGTGAATATTCTTAGATACTAACCCTGTAGGGTCCTTGAAAAATTTCTAAAAGTTTGAGATTTTTCTCATTTCTAAAACTCACGGTATCCCTTTTCTTCATAACTAATTCTTATAATTAATTATTTAATTATTATATAAAAATGGTAACTGTTTTTCTCATCTCTGAGCGAATAGTTACATCAAAGAGAACTCTAATTTAGTAACTTGTATATTGTCTCATGTGAGAGGATATAAAAATAAGAGAGTACAATGAAAATATGGATATCATTAACGTCACATAAACATTATAGAATAAAAAAATTAAGGCAATCCAATCTTTTTGGTAATAATTTTGGAAATACCAAATATTATCATTTTTCTATTAGGCAGGGGGCGGAGTCTCCTCTAGGTGGGAATTGAGATTAAAGAGGAACAACGAAATTGAGAACAAGTTATGTAAAATTGATTAACGTTAAACTGAAAAATCTATCAATACCCTCGAGATAAAAAAAATGAGGAGGTTTAAAAATTCAGGAATCGCTCCCAATGTGGTTCTCTGCATTTTTAAAAGGGTCTCCCGAATTTTCACATATATTTTTTCTTTATATAGAGAGCTTTTAACTGTAATAATTTATTTTCAAAAATATATCTAGACATGTAATTGGGGGGGTTTTATATAGCCAAACATATAAGAAATAAGTTTTCTTTATTTCGATCAATTTTTTTGGTATTTTTGGATTTGTTTCACTGCAGTTTATCACAAGACACTCAAGTTAAAATAGAATGCATAAAAGGCACATGAAAAAAAAAACAACTAAGCGGGAACGATTTTCCTAAAAATGTTCACCATACTATTAACTGAATAATGCGTGGTCTATGATCTACGACTAGGACGTGGTGCTACAGCTCCCAAAAGAAGACCCTAACACTCACGAGCTTTTGTCCAACACCTGGAAAATTGAAAAGAAATGAAAAATGCTGAGGTCAAAACAATCCTCCCCCTTCCTTTCTCTTGGCAATAAATTAACAATAACCATAATCAAGTCAATACTCTATCATCCCGCATGAAATGTTACACAAATTAATATAAGATCCTGTAAATTTATAGAACACATGACGAACCTACACGTAGAGAAAAATTCAGGAAATATTACCATTCCGGTATATAATAGCTACACGATTACTAAATGGAACGGTAATTTTTACTAAGAAAATTCTCTCTGTGTATTAGTTCCCTCTGGATCGTCAGAACTGATAATTCGAAGGGAGCTTCGGCAAACAAAATGTTCTATTGAAACAAAATTATCAATTTTATCCCCAACACAACTATCGCAGACAGAATTCTCTAGGATGTAGGCTTGGAGTTTGCTCTAGCGACTCTCGATATTCTGCGTATTCACTTCGATTGGAGGATTCACATGACAGAATTTGTGATTTACTCTTTTACATTGGCAACCAAGAGTACCTTCCCGTAGCTTTTCCACCAATTACTGATAATGGTCAACATTTAGCCTCCTACCACCAATTTTCCATTTGTCAATTTCGAGAATTTCAAGTTGGTTTCCTTGATCCAGTACTTGATGGTTTTTCAGGTTCTTCCCGTTTTATATTTCAACATTTCTTGTGGGGCCCTTCAATTTTAAATATCCAGAAAATTTTGTTTGTGTATTTTTTTAATAGAAAATAATTTTTACTTTCAAAAAGTGAGTCATTGTAGGTGTTGATGATATATTGCATCGTCTCGTTTTCATAGTTCTTACCATGACACTGTGTTTGCTTTTAAAGACTGTTCTTCTTTAATGGATGATTAATAATCAATCGTCTTTGCTAATTGAAGAGCTGAAAGAAGGTATAAAATATTGGAGTAATCTCGTGATACAAAAAAAATGCAAATGGTGCAAGATCAATTTTCAATGAACAGATTTCTAGTGGCCACTTTCTACTGTTCCTTTTTAATCTACCAAGAGGAATTGTGTTGTACATAATTTTTAATATACAAGTTGCCAGTTTGATCGCGGATTCCATTGAAATTTGCGGTCGTCATAAATTTATCGCTGGCAGCTTCTAAATAAAGAAGAAATTACTTACTCTAAACTTATAAGGTATACGTAAAGTACACGCAAACACATCAATCCTCAAATCCTACCACTGCAGGACGATTAACCAATTTCAAATTGCTCTCAATATTGAATTTGGGCAGATGCAGTTCAATCGCCGAAACGTTTGTGTGGTGGAGATTCTTAAAGTCTAGGGATTAGACTAGATAGCGGCCGGTATCGGTGGAATACCGTCAATTTATATTATTTCTAAAAATCATATCCGAGAAAAGGGAAACTTGCATGAATTTTTCGTCTGAGTTCCAAAGAGACAATTCACTTAGCCAGGAAGTTTATTTATTATTACCTTTTGGTTGTATTGATAAGAATTTTCAAATTGTATCAGTTAATTTTTTTTCTTTTGTTCTTTTTTTAGTCTTTTAATTAATGTTCTCATTTAAATTTTCACATACGGCCTCCGGCCTCCACTCCTGCGCCCCCCCCCCTCCCCTGGAATTTTACAGTAGAATTTACAGTTTCCATGAATTTTTCCGTGATTAAAAATTTTCAATGAAACAATTTCTTGAAATCCTATTGAAACTAGCATGCGAGAAAAACCTCCAAGAATTCCAACAGTCGTGGAAATGTAGTCAAAAATTCTTAACAGTGTATTCCATGAATCCATGACAATAGCTATTTTCATTGTACCCCTGTTGTTCGGTTCAACAGAATATACCAGAGCATTGTACCGGGCTAAACTCATTGTCAGTAAATCCCTGGGTATATTATATACGGTTGTATTATACATACATTCGTAGTTGGTTTTGCCCTTGCGCGTGGATATTTCACGCCACGTCTTATTCGCCATATATCATTCCGCTGTAACACATGGCAGCATCCCTTGAGAGGGCCTGAGGTGCGTTAATTTATCACCGAGGGTTTGGCGTGAACCCACGTTTGTTAGTACAGCCCGTATAGTGGCCTTCCTTTCTCCCGTTCGATTACACAACGAAGTAGTGCACTATCGGGAGGCATCATCAGCAGGAAGTGTCGATGTTCCCGAAAACGACACAATCAGGTGCTGTCAGTTTTGGGTTCTAGGCAGATTTGCTCATCTAGAACATTCAAAAATTTATTTATTTCAACTAATTCAATTCAGTTCAACAATCCAAGGTGACATTTTGTTTCCAATTTGAACATTTGATTATATTAAATTAATGTTGTTTTTTTATTATGAAATATTTTGATTTCATCTAAATAAGTCGTTTATTTGGATCAATAAAGATTTTTCTTGAATCTATTATCTTATCGTCAAGTCCAATCAAATGCGGATATTGGAGAATTTGAAATGTTATAAAAGTTCGTAAAGTCTCAAAATTTCTTAAAATCTTTTAAAATTTTGATTTCTTGAGGTTTTTTTCGACATTTTCGGAATTTCTCTCTCAAAATTTGAGTATATATGTATCAAAATTTTGTGGTTTTCTAGCATTCCTGTGAAAAAAATGTACCGAAAATTGACAATGTCTATTGAATATGCCCCAACAATGCGATTTTTTCCAAATTTCTTAAATCTTCAGTAACATTCAATTATTATAACAATTGGGGGAAAGTTTTCTTGAATCTCGATCGCCTTCATTCCTCATAAACAAAAAGAATTCAGAATGACATATATTCTTCTTAGCACACCAATCCCTTCTAAAAATCTCGCAATATTAGAATGAACCGACAAAAATGTCAATCGAGCAAACGAGTAATTTCTCCTAAGATTTTATCCCAAACGTATCCTTAATTGAGAACATAAGATCCAGTGTACCACAACCATTACAACGACGCATCCACAAGACTGATCCAATCAAAACCCAGAATCAATGCCCAGACCCATCATAACGAGACGCTGAATAATCTCAGACCACTTGAAGGACCCAGACATCCCCAGCATCCTCAACAATTCTCGATAATCCTCAGAGTCAAAGCAACTGGACCGAGTGTGAATTCTGTATGCATAATCCGCGACGTTTGTGGACCGGGAAAAGCTCTCAACATTGGAACGCTATGAGAACAGAAACCGAGAATGAAAACCAGAGGGTATAATAATTTTCATTTCAAAGTGAAAATTTAAGTCACGTGGAGAAGGATACGATGATTTTATGAGGGTACATTTCACGTGATAATATTGGACATAATATTTTCCAATTTTATGATTAATGAGAGTGTAAAAGTGTATAATTACTCAAGAAATTGTAAATAAGTTTGCGTTTGCATACATCTGTAAAGAAATAATATATTGTGCAACTGCGCAAAGCGTAAAGTAGCACTTTTTCGCACGAGTGCTAAGTGATTACACGAGGCGAAAAAGGCGATACGCACCCAATTTTATGCAATACCTGCCAAAGTTCGTTCCGAGGGGAGGTTTGGAGGGCAACGTTTTTTTTTGTGTGCGGTGTGCGGAAAAGTCGATCTCTGACTTTTACGCTCATTGTACGGAAAAGTACCACTTTATGCACGAAAAACCGTACCGAAAAGTGAACTTTTTCGGCAGGTATTGCGAAAAAATAGTTTCTGTACTCTCTCCTCAATACTTGGTCAAAATTTTAGAAAACATCGTTTGAAAAATCATGAAAAATTAGCCATGGCTTGCATAATTTTCATTGGTTATTTTCTCTTTCGTGTTTCCGCCAATGGGGGGGGGGGCGGAAATATTTTAGTCAATTCTATTTTTTTGTAATTCCAATGACAATTCACTAGTAGTTTGTCAAAGGATTCTCATTTTTCACCGCATTGCACGTCGACTATTGAGTGCGACAAATAGATAAAAAATGGGTTACTCTTAACGTGATTGAAAAAAAAGTCACTCTGTACTTTTTTGCGCCAATTATTTATGAATAAATCAATGATAATGTGCCATTAACGACAGAAATAACATATCACTCGACATTACGATTATGTGCTAACCGCTATCCGTCAACCATAATTTTTTACTAGGAAATAAAGCATGCATATTCTTAAGAATAAGTGGTTAAAAAGTAGTTGAACGGGAAAATGTTTCAGACCAAAGTTTTAGGGCTTCGAAGAGGAAAAATAATGATACAGATATTTTGAGCATAAGTGTTTATGTTTTTATGTTACAAGCATAACTTAGTTTTTCTTCAATGGGACTAATAATTTTGGTCTACAAAAGTTGTTGGGCTCGATGAGAGGAATGCAATAATATGATACGTGATGTTTTTTTTTGAGAGGTTTTAGGGTTATTACCACAAAAAATCGAGAATGATGAAAGGAAAGGCCAAAGAAAAATGTTTGCCCACGATGTGTGTGTGTGTGTGTGTGTGTGTGGGGAGGGGGGGGGGGTCTATTTGTCAGATATTACAAAAGCTGTTCAATGTTCCCGCCATTCACTTCCAAACACAAGTGCAGTCTCTTCCGAAAATTTCCTACGACAGATAGAAGGACAATACGAGGAATTCCCTCGATGGTATCAATAATACGCATTTGCAGATCGTGCAACGTTATCGGTAGATTTCTGTACGCAGTGTCCTTCAGAAACCCCCATAAATAAAAATCTAGTAGAGTGAGATCTGGAGATCTAGGTTGCCAATTGACAAAACAAGGTGGTCCACCATCTTGCTGGAACCTCATTCTCTGTGTAGCTTGCAAGCAGACATTTTCCAACAGAAACCGCAGTTCTACCCTCAATAAGTGGAGGTAACTCTCACCGGTCGCAGTTCCATTGAAGAAGTAGGGCCCAATTACATGGCCATCAACTGTGCCACACCTTACATTCAGACTCCATCGATGCTGATAGTCAATAGATTGCATCCAGTGTGGATTTGTTTGTGACCAATAATGGTTATTATGTCGATTCGACTAACCAATGCTTTGATAAGTTGCTTCATCACTGAATACAACGCATCGGAAAAAGTCAGGATCCTCTCCTAGTTTCTGTCATACCCATCGACAAAAAATCACCCGATTCTCTCGATGTTGTGCAATTAATTGTTGTGTTAGTCTCACATGATATGGGGGGTAACGACATGATTGAAGAATCCTGTGTGCTGTACTGTGTGGAATACCGATATCTCGCTCAACATCCCTTACACTTGCAGCAGGATACAAATGAACGTATGCCTTTTGGGTAATAGTTCGCGGATCCTCACGGTCACGTACGCGTCAACGAGGCCTACCAAACTGTCGGATTCTACCATGACTAGAACTCATTTCGACGTAACCAATGCCTGATGAAGATCGGCGATGCTGTCGATCATCATAACGCTGCTGATAAAGGCGAGCTGCAGATTGATAGTTTTTTCGACATTCACCCAAAATGAGTAAAATATCTGTGATTTCATTCCCTGAATAATGCATTATCATGCATTGACTTGGTACTAAAGATACTGATGAATTTACGTTATTTCAAGTTAGGCTTGCCATTTCACAAACAAAACAACAATAATCCTGTGTTGACAAAAATATTCTGAACTCATTCAATTTTGTTTACCAAGATGAAGCTCCCAATTACATCATGTATCACACACCATGGGCAAACATTTTTATTTGGACTTTCCTTTCATTATTCTCAATTTTTTGTGATAATAACCCTAAAACCTTTCGAAAAAAACTTAATGTATCATATTATCGTATTCCTCTCACCGAGCCCAACAACTTTTCTAAGACCAAAATTATAGGTCCCATTGAAAAAAAAACCAAGTTATGTTTGTAGCATCAAAACATGAATACTTATGCTCAAAATATCTGTCTCATTATTTTTCCCCTTCGAAGCCCTACAACTTTGTCTGACACATTTTCGCGTTCAACTACTTTTTAACCACTTAGTCAGGCGTATAAATCATCTTGGGACAGCCTGTAGAAAATATATAAAATTTTTCTAAAATAATCGGCACCAACATTTCTCGTCAACGGAACTATAGGAAACTATCCGATAATTTTGTTATAATTTAGTTATATCGGTCGAAGTGCTTGTAACCAGCCAAATTCCCGCTTCGATCATTTGGAGTGTAGACATCAACGTCATTACGTAAACTTTTACAGGATCGGAAATGATAACAACATTGCTAAAGGGTTTCAGTGCATGTTTCTGTTCGCTTCTCACCAGACTTTTTTTCTGCGAAGTTCTGCCAATGCTGGGATAAACAAGTGGCAGGTGACAGTAAAATTATCAATTTTGTAATTCATCACTCATCGGGCGAAATATCAGTAGTCATAGAATGAAATCTCCAACATTATCGAATAATGTGTGATTGTTTTGTTGCATTGTCGCACAAAAAAGTTTGACAGATTATCTAGCAACTTTATCCCAATCGTCGATGAGCAGGAAAACATCATGAAAATGTTCGATTAATTTTGGTGGTTGAGTAAACTCAACGAACTATTTTGCTAATTATTTGGTCATGTTGACCTTATGAATTTTTTCACATCACAAATAGTATATTTCTCACCTACGGAGGAAAAGTAGACAAGTTATTGTCACGCGCAAAGTTATGACCCGAGCCTAAGGCGAGGTTGTAAGCACGTGCGGAATGATTGTTTGATTTTCCTCCCGAGTGAAGCGAGGTTAGAATGCTCACATTTGGCTCATGTAGGCAGAAAATAGTATTTGATAATTATTTAGTCAGAGAACCAAATGTAAAGTTAAAGGGAAATTATCGCTGTAAACGGATTTGGAAAGTTCTTCATGGTATTGAATACTGAACTCTGATAAGCCCAGGAGAGGGCAGATTTAATTACTAAAAATACTAACCATAAAACCGGCGTGAAGTTGAATACTCTGCACTGATTGGCCGAGATGGAAGGGGTGGTAACGAAAAATAATAAGTTTTAGCCGTTCAGAAAAAGGTATTTTATGCCATAGCTTATGCCTCGCTTCGCTCGGTTAAATCGCGGATTACGGGCACAATGACATAAAATATTTTATGGAACTTGTGCGTAATGGTGATTTTTGGCTCGTGGGATTATCACACTCGCCTTCGGCTCGTGTTACAACCTCCCACGAGCCAAAAACACCATTACGCACATGTTGTGTAATATACTATAACCGTTCTGTAATATATTACATGCATCTACAATCAAAATTATGCCCACATCTGGATAACTTGTATGAACTGGTCGAAATATTTGACTGAGCGATTAGGTAATTTTTGGTCGAATGGACGTAACCTTGAGCCGTCAACAAGTCTTCTCAGTGATCCGGTAATTGTACCGGAACTGCGAAAATACAACACGATTACCAAACGGAACGGTAATTTGTACTGAACTTTTCTCTTCGTATGGTATTACTACTGACAATTTATCTCCGTCTGCAATCCTCATTTACCACAAGGAAAAGTGGGAGAAGGATAGGAATAGGGATGTCCGGATTTGCCGCTATCAGAGGCCTATTCCACTCAGCTTGGGGAGTTACTGTCATGTCAACACGACATTTTCCAATTCCCCTTCCTTCATACTGAATCCTCAACCATCGTCTTACAGCGGATGACTTCAGTTTAGGAAGGATGTCTTGGAATGGACGGGATGGTTGAGGCGGATGTACATGGGGAGGATGCACCACCAAATGCTAACCGCATCAGCCATAAGCTTTAGTGCAGATAGGAAGGAGTAGGTTGTGGGGAGGGAGGTGCATGTGCGGAGGTTCATTGGAGCCGACGACTACTGCTGGAGCAACTGCATTAGCATACATCCGGAAGACACAAACGAAGACCGGAGATGGGAGTGTGCATTACTGTAATCAGGTGCTTTTGGTTTTAGAACGGGAGGTAACTGCTATAAGTCAGGGCTGCACTGGAAGAAGTGCCGGGTTCAAGATGTCTTGAAGATGTTTATACAACTCCGTGAGTAATTGCGAAACAATTGATTTCCTGTCGCGAGAGATAAAGTTATGACCTTTATCGTGGTAACAATGCCAACTCTCCAGCCCCAAGCATCTCAACACATGATTTTTTGGTAGTAAGAAGTCATGGGCACTGATCCGAATTTGTCTTTGAATCTGAATTAAGTCACCACTTACCACCTGAACTAAGTAAAATTCATAATAACATCAATGCGGTCTCAATTTGGTCAATAGCTGGAGGATGAGAAATGAGCACCATTGTACATCATTGTGCACCTTGTAGGGTTCACACCAGCCGCGGCCCCGACGGGAACCCTGGATAATGCCAAGCGTTGATGATGTTTCTTTATACCTTAACGCACGTTCATTTGTATTTAATCGAATTTATTTAAAATTATACAATTTATATACCTTCAGTAGAGCAGGTGAGGAGAAGGTTCCGTGCATTCACCCAAATATATTGAATTCCAAATCTTGATGTCTTGATACAAACAAATCATTAAAAGCAACCAGTTTCCGACCCTAGAAATGTCATTTCTCACAATATACCAGCAAAAATTAATGAACTTTACTTCAATTTTCAAATGAAAAATTGTGAGGTGCTATATTTACCTGTTTCCCCTCGTCGCCCCGCTTGATAATTTGCAAATGGTCAATTATTTCTTGAAATGGCCAGACTGCCTTTAAAGGTACTTTGAGTATTGATTATCCATTCACTAAAATATATGAATCTACAGATTCCCTATCCGTTTTGGGGATATTTTTTAAAAACCGTTGCACGGAACAATAATGAGGAAATTGTTGCTGATAATTGGGAATTTGTTTATCGATGTTGAGAGCATAAATCAGATTAAATACTGTTGACGACATTTTTCGTGAAAAAATGTGATAAAATATCATTTTGATGTTTTCATTTTTTTTTGTGAATTGCCTATTTATCTTGAAAACAACTAATATTGCGTCTGGGATAAATTTGGGAGAATAGAATCGCATGGAGGTAAGTGTATTCTTGGATGAGGTGGCTCTTGGAAATGTCGCGAGAAATGGGAGAAGTGAGACGTGAAAAATACCACTATCAGCGGAATGTTCAATCGATTCAGTTTTGAGGGAGGGCCGGGATTGGTAGGAATGGAGGTTAATCTTTCACTTGGAGAGCATATCGAAGTTGTTATCAATCTCGCGACGCGGAGAGGGTGGGGGGGGGGGGGGGGGGGGGGGGGGGGGGGGGTTGTTGGGGGGGGGGGGGGGGGGGGGGGGGGGTGTTTGGGGGGGGGGGGGGGAGTGCTTTTCTTCGTTTTTTTTTTTTCGAATTCTTTTCTACTTTTCATAGTCAAGTCTCTTTCGACAAACATTGATGTTCTGTTTTTTTTCTGTTGCAGGTAAGAAATGAGGGCCTTCTTGATAGAGGAAAATTTCCGGTTGACACTACTTCAGAAATCGCTAAAACGGTTTTCGGAATTTACAAAAAATTCAGGATACATGTCTAATGTCTTGTTTTATGCACACAGGGGGAAGATGGCATAAAATGGACACTTTTCTAAAAACGAACAATTGTCCTTTTCACGAAAAAAAACGTTTTATTTAATCAAAAATGGAGAGTCGTTGACATTTTGATAAAATTAAAATGTATACATTTTACCCTTTCTCCTCTTATATTCATATTTTCATGAATGTCCCGTCTAGTGACTGGTTATCCTACATCTGCACACGAAAAATTCTCGACGCCGAAAGCATTCGGCTCCCATAAATCTCCGGTGATATTTTGATTGGTCCAGCCCCCAATCTCTCCTCCCCTTTCGCTCTCCCTCTGAATAAAATCCCCCAAGAGCTCCGGCGTTTCGCCATTTCATCATACTCACTCGAGGCCCAATGGCGGCGTTACAGGTGGTCTTCAGCACCCTCCCAACCCCTCGTCCAAATCAAAAGGAACACAGAAAGTTTCAAGGGGCTGCTGCCCCCAGCCCCTTAATTACACGTATGAATACCGAGAATACCGCTGGGAGTGACCTCCATCGGTGTCGGATTTCCTCGATTTGTCAGGGTAAATTCGACCCGTGGGAATCACCCCATCAGCCCTCGAATATTATGGCAACCCAATTTTTGATCCGCGGACAAAATTTTTGCAAAACCATTCCCAAAAGAATTTTTCCCAAACAAATTTTTCGTGAAATGATTTAATTGTGTCTTTTTAAACTATTTCTTTGGCTACCTTAATTTCGGTTTCCTAAAAAATGGCGGATTGTTTTATTGATTTTTTCTTCGAATTCACATATGGACTCGGAAGAAATTCTATTTTTTAAATATTCGTTTTAAGCTCTATGCATTAGTCCGGCTAGAATTTTATTTTTTCTTTAATTAACGCATCTCTCAAAAAGTAATCAATCTCTTAGGACAATATAATCGATGTCAGCTTACGAAAAAAATGGTGTGTCCAAGCTAACATGGATATTTCCCCAGTTGGAGAATTTTTCCTGGTAACAGCACTTCTACAGTTGAACGAGGATAGTTTTTTTTCTAACTAGATCGAGGAGATAATTTAAAAATCGAATATTTTTTCCCGAAGTACTCACAAAATTTTGCTTTTTTTTTCGCTTTTTCAAAGCACACAAATTTTTTTGAGCACTTCTTCCCTACAAGAGTCCATGTTAATTTCAGCCTTTCAATTGCATCAAACTTTTACCGTTTTTTTTAGGTCAACTTTAGGGTGAAAAACCGAATTTACCTCTTTATCGTCCATTTTTACGTTATAGTAAGAGTATATAAATTGTCGACATTTATTTTGTTATGAAAATTTTCCTCGCGAATCATTTGTTGGGAAACAAATATTATTAGACCAGAGATGGAGTGAAATTTTCATCGTTGAGTTGATGCGCAACGTTTAACCGCATTTCTTAGGAGTATGGTACCATAAGTGTAAACATTCACCGTATTTTCATCCTTCCTTCCTTCCAAAACTTGGTCTGGTTATCATAACAAATACATTTACCCTAGGCTCGCGAAGGGGACTACGTTTACCATTAAAGTCTTGTAAGCCGTGTACGTAAAGCAAACATTTTCATAGCAGACAAAATAACTTCATTTCACCTCATTCGAGGATGGATTATTTATTGTCGCATATACCTTGTCCTAAGGGTTTCTTCACTCAAAGTTTTTCTGCTCGTGTCCCCTCAAAGTTTGCCCTGGCTCGTCTCCTTCTTTTACTCGTGATTGATCGATAGACCAACTTTGCCCAGTTCAGGCAATTTTTCCTCGGTAAAAATTACAGGCTTTTGTGTAAACTTTATTTGTGATTGATTATTCTGAGTAGAATTACTCCAGGGATTATTATAGCCTATTATAGGGACTTTCTGGACATGTGGGAATTACTAGGGCCTTTATTTATCATGCTGGTTAAAAAAAAACACTTTAATTTGAGAATTGCAATTTTAAATTAACACTTTTGAAGTTTCGACTTGAAAGTTCAAAGGTCCAATATTTCTCAAATACCTTCGGTATGATTTAAAAGTGTCAAGTTTCCAGTTGCGACTATCACGGACTTATACATGGACTTTGAAACTTGAATTTGAGTTTTTCGAGTTTGCAACTTCGAGTTTAAAATATCAATTTAGAATCTTCGAACCAAAAATTTCAAAATAGGAATTCCTTGTTTGGGGAGAAGTTTACCACTTCATTTAATGCCCGAATGAAAATTATCGAATTATTTCTCGAAATTGGTGCTGATGAAACATTTATAAAATTGTTCTAATTTAAGTCCCCAGTGAATCACTGAAGTATCAATTTTTTAATAAATTTTGTCATATTTCGACTAAATGAGAAATAATCGAAAAGAAGCGCTAGAAATTGCCTTGTTCTTCGTAAAAAAAAAATCTGAGGACTTAGACTCCTCCCAATTTTTCTCATTAAATTATTAATTCTATCGAGCACGCCAGAATTTTTCTCCAAGCAGTGATTGATCGATAAACGAGTGCCGCGGTGTAGAATTAAGGATCTCCGAACCTATTAATTTTGCTCATTTTCGATTAGCCGCGCTTTAGTCGATCCCATTCAAGTTTTTATTGATTTTTTTTTCTCACCTGCAGTATCAGTACATAGACAATATGCGACACGGGGGTATTTTCGGGAGTCATTTACAATCGTTCATTTTTCAATTAATTTCGACCTCCTTTGGGAATCCTTTGAAAATATATTTATCTCGT
>JAPYZM010002891.1:0-12542 GCA_030522845.1 Psyttalia concolor
TAGGTGCTTCAGCAGGTGCCGCAGCTGTAGTGGTCACGGGTGCCGCGATCGTCGTAGGTGCTTCAGCAGGTGCCGCGACTGTCGTAGGTGCTTCAGCAGGCGCCTCAGCTGTAGTGATAACGGGTGCAGCGGTTGTGATAGGTGCTTGAGCAGGTACCGCAACTGTTGTGGTCACGGGTGCAGCAGTTGGGATTGGTGCTTCAGCTGTAGTGGTCGGTGGTACAGCGGCGGTCGTAGGTGCTTCAACAGGCACCGCAGTTGTGGTCACGGGTGCAGCTGTTGTTATAGGTGCTGCAGCAGGCGCCGCAACTGTCGTAGTGACGGGTGCTGCAGTTGTCATAGGTGCTTCAGCTGTAGTGGTCGTAGGTGCTTCAGCAGGCGCCGCAGCTGATGTGGTCACGGATGCAGCGACCGTCGTAGGGGCTTCAGCAGGCGCTGCAGCTGTAGTGATCACGGATGCAGTAGTTGTACCAGCTACAGTGGTCGTTGGTTGAAGAGTGCTAGTAGATACTATAGGAGTTTTACTAACTGTCGTAGTCGTTGGTTTTATAGTGGTGGTAGGTCGAGCAGGCAGAGCCGTAATACATCGTCTAGCGTTCCTATTAACAGAGGTCAATTGTTTCTCCAACTTATGAAATAATGAACTATTACATCGTTCAATTTTTTTGGTAGCTACAGAGCTATCCCACTTCTCAGTTCTTCTCAGTCTTTCTGCTTGTGCTTTCCACGATTTAACGTGAGTATTCAATGTATCCTCGCGTAAGCCGCTGCAAAACCCTGGGTACCTCTTGTTCTTACATTCATTATGAATTCTTTCAAACTCCGTTCGAAATTTCTTCTCCTCCTGCAATTAGATAGAAAATCACACACAATACTTATTTTTTCATATCTACATTTTCTAGGACGTTTAACTGATTTCCATACTCTCAGAAGATCACCAAGTTTCCTCGTTATTTCCGCATAGTTCGGCACATTTTTATTGAAGCACGCCTTCATTTCATCGAGATAGTGTTTCAAAGCCGCCTTCGTGTGTGAATTTAATGGTTTCACACATTTTTCTAAATCCTTTCCCTTCTTCCGTCCGTCCGCAACAAGAGGCTTTAATTGATAATTAAAAAATTTTCAATTTATCATATATCAGTAATTAATTTTGTTCAACTCACTGCATGTTGTTGGACACTCGTATTAGCGTAATTTACGGCGCTTTTCCTTTTGTTCTTGTAGTCATCTATGAGTATGCGTTGAGTATTTAAAAGATCATCTTTGTAGTCCTTAAGAAAATTTTGAACATTGTCAATGATCTCCTCAGGATTCGGTACAAATTTCCCCTGGATCTTCAATTTGAATTTACTTTTATTGCAGATTACATGAAATAAATTGGTAGCTAAAAAAAATTTTTCATGGAATACTTACGAGGCTGATACCGGCAATTGCCCAGACAATGAGTAATGGATAGGCTTGCATTTTGCTTGAGTTGACAATGATACTTTAGTTGACTATCAGACATTTTTATATGAAAATTCTCACCCCCCTCTTTGCTAGTAATCTGATACCCAAACTTTGATAATTATTACGTGTATGGCTTATTACTGGCGAACCACTTCTAGAAATTTGAATAAACAAAAAGTGGAAAATCAATATTGAGCAATTGTGGGAACAGTTTTTTGTCCCAATTGTCAACTGTAGACACGTGTTCTTTTGATGTCATTTGCTATGGAATTCTCTAATATGCCAATAAATCCACAGTGATTATTGCGAATTTATTGACATTCTATATAATAGTGAATGCTGTTTGTGCCTAGACCAAATTTTGCTTCAATAAATACAGAGACTGACTTTGGACAATAGTTTCTCCGTTGGAACCATGAATTGATAACGCTACACTTGCATGTTTGTGAAATTAGGACAATTTCGTTTGAGAATGATAACATTTCTAGTACATCCAATTTCTAAATGCTGGCCCTTTACACGTGTCTTTGGTATTTGCCTTTGGCATCCTATGCGGGAGTTCTTTAAAATTAAAAATCATTACTTCTGCCCATTTAATTGATTCCTCTAATCACAGTAGGATTCCAAAAAATCGATATATTTCAACTAATAGTTGAAACGTGAATTAGGGGATCGAATAATTATGAATCAAATGGGAATAATATATAATTCAAGGTACCAAATGTCTTTAATTAAATAATTACACAACCCAAAACACATTCTTTTTCTTATCTGAAAAATTTGTTATTCAACAATGATTATGAAATTATGAGTCTTATCAAAGACTAAGGAAATTTTAAGTTAATTTTATTTTCATTGTTACAGACCATTCATGAGCATATGAATTACTGCTGAAAATATTAATTTGTTTCTACGACTTTTGTATATTGCAATATTTCATAAATATTTCATTCACAGCAAGTAAATTGACCATGGTTCCTTATTATTGAGAAACATTATTGTTTATGGTTTAGAAATGAAACATCATACATTGAGAATATTTACACTCCTGTAGAGTTACTCTATTAAAATACACTTAAAAAATTGAATTTGCTTAGTGAGTTGTGCGGCAAGTTCAGTAGAGTGACGTTGAATTCTACTCCGTGAGATAAAAAAAAATGTAGCGCTCAACTGCACAGAAATTTCCATGAAATGCCGAACTTTTACGGATGTAGAACGTCAGAAATTCTTGACTTTTCAAAATTTTCAATGAAGTCGTGAACATTTCGCCCAAATAATCTGGGATATTGGATTGGTTCAAAATTGAAGAAGGTATTCGAATGATGGAAAAAGTATTTATTCAAAATATATTAAATATTATGAATTAACACACATTTTCGAAAAGTGTACTAACAATTACAAACAAAATTTTTTTAAAAAGCATGACATCAAACATTATCTGCTCTGACTGATTAATTTATCCAACAATTCAGACAGTTTTATCCTTTGTTCGGCGTTGGGGAAAGGTTTGAAGGTACAATTGTGGGAGTAGGTGGATCTTTGTTTTCAGATGCAGTAGTGTTTCTAAGCCTAACCGGCGCAGCAGTAATACACATTCGTGCGATTATATTGAGACCACTCAAATCTTCTTTAAATTCAGTGACCGATTGGGCGACGCATTCCGAAAATTTTGCTTTCACCATCGAGCTCCCTCGGTGCTTCGGTTTTCTTGCAGTTGAGGCCTGTGCTTTCCACACTATCTCGGAATATTTTCTTTGGGGTAGACGCAATCCAAGACATAACCACTCGAATATCTTGCTCTTGCAATCCTTGTGCATTCCTTTGAGATCTCCTTGAAGCTCCTCTCCTTCCTGCGAAGTTAATGAAAAGAGTGTTTCTTTTATTGAAAAGTTTAGGACGCTATTACTGTCTAGACTAAAATGAAATTACTCACTGTCAACAAGCCGCCAATTCGATCATCCAAAGCGTTCAAGTCCGGTGAATAAGTATTGAAGCAGTTGTCAAGTTTAATCAGTTGCTTATTCCGAGCATTTTCAGTTCCTGATTTCAGTGATTCAGAGCATTCTCCTATGTTTTTTATCTCATCTCTAGCTTCTTCCAAATCTTCCTTCAAGCCGCACATAAAAAATAGACACACTATTCGTAGTACATGCCATATTGATGAAAAATTTACTCTGGAATACTCACTGCGAGTTTCTCAATACTGACGCCAGCAAAAGTTAGTGCATTTGCCTTCGCTTTGTTGAAATCATTCAGGAGAGATTTCTGATCGTCGCTCAGCTGGCGTTTGTGTTCTCCTAGACTTCTTTGAGTTTTACCGATGGAGTTGGATATCCACTTTACGACATCTTCATCCAATATTGCCTCACTCTTCCATTTTAATTCGTCATTAAAGCGAGTGTGACTATAAATATTATTCAGAATAGTGAGAAAATTCAATACTTACGTGGCTAATGCTGATCGTTACAAAAACAGCAACAACTGCGTGTAGCCGCGTTGTACCATTGACAATGATGCTTCATATGCTCGGGAAAATTTATTATCGCAAAACATTCCCCTCCATTGATAGGAGTTTCAAAATTCGTCGGTGATTATGACATCATACTGTGGACTATTAATAAAAAATTGTTCAAAAGTTGAACGTACCAATAATGGGGATCAATATAGAGCAGTCGTGGAGAATGGATTCACCAGAAACTGTCAACTTTTGATAGTTACTTTGCCTCAATATTCTCGCGCCGTTGAATTCCTTCGCGTTTGACAATATTTAATGATTACCATAAGTTCACCTGACTAATCAACGGAGTTCATGAGTGAAGTGGTAAAATGATTCAAGCCAATTCTTACTATTCATTACCTAAGCGAGGAGACATGCAAGCAGCTGACAATCGAGGAGGTCCTAGGCTTCCTAAAGGGACTGGCGCTTAGCCTCTAAGTCGGCGTTTGTTAACGACATGCCGGAGGTACAAAGGGCTCTAGCCTATGTGCCGCCTTTCCCCCCCTTATCGTGGAAGCCAGGGGGGCTCGCAAGACAATAATGATAATAATAATAATACTATTCATTAGTTTTTAATAAATATGGAGGAATTTAAGACGGATAGTGAAATTTTTGTCAATGCATTTTTTTGGACAACCAATTGACAGCTATGAGAACGGCTATTGCCAAAATTTCGGCATTTCCAGTAGAGTTGGAAAACTTGTTTGAAGCCTATGTAAACAGATATGTATACTTTAATCTTTTTACCAATTCACTACTCAATTATAGACGCCGGGGGAAAATAAGCGCCATTAGATTTGTCCGCAAATACTTTTGCAATGAGTGCCAAATCTGCTTTGATTTCAGTTCTTTATTCAAATATCATGGTGAGTTTATGAATTATATCAAAACCAGAACTGAACTTGAAGGTATAATTATCAGCACGATTTTAATCGTTGGTGTTCCTTATTGAGAAGCTTTAATGCAGGTTTGAGCATTCCGTCTTGCATTTGCAACTTCTACAGTGAAGATCCTCATTGGCGAGATAACACATTTGCTGATTTTCCCATATGCCAGACCAACGGCAATACCATCCGCTAACCTCAGCTTTCCTACAGACGCTAGATAAACTCCAACGGCCAATGAGATTCTTGGGACTCTCTTCACGACACACACCCTTGCAGATCTTTCCTTCGCAGAGGCACAATCAGCTTCAATCTTGTTCATGGCAGCTATGAGCTCGACACCTTTCTGTCAGTACGAATATAAAGATATATATGGGTTGATGGATTTCAACTAGTAAAAACATCTTATCTCTTAAATGCAGTAGTCAAGTCGTAAAACAGTTTAAATTGATTTTGAATAATAGCCACATTGTGGTGAATGTCTCGGAACTCAAGGAAGATAATAGAATTTGTTGCCATTAATTGGTTTGCAGAAGAGATTTAGCTCTCCAATTCGTTTCTTTCAAATTATTTCAATTTTCATTTTAATTTTGAATTAATATTGATAAACGGGAGTAATTTTCAAATCGTCTTTGAGCTCAAGTTTGTAAATTAAATTTGCACATTTGAAATATCAAGGTAACTCACAGCAATTACAGCATCAGTAGCGTCCTCAGCGGGTTTAGTGTCAGGGGTGTTGTCTTCACGACATCTTACCAATGCAGCTGAAACCTTGTCCTGAGCATTCTTGAGTTCCACTTGCAGACTTGTCTGGCACTCTTGATTCTTTCCGTCAAGTTCCTTCGTGGCGGTTTCCACGAAGTGAGCTACAACTCCTCGAAAAGTCCCCATAAAAGCTTCGAGCCGATTGTTCTGTTCGTCTGCCAAATGCAACTTGTGTGCTTGCAAGCTGTCCTGCATTTTCTGGACAGTCTCATTGAGCTGGTTCATAACTATAGAGACACTGGCTTCATTCTGAAATGATTATAAAATATTTCAAGTGGATAGTGATTGATCAAACGGTTTACATTGAAGATTCCATTTTTTTTTTTAAACGGCTCTACATTTTTTGCGAGTATTTGATTGCTAGAATTCTCCTGACTTTTGAAGTTATCTTTAGAGTTAGGAGTAAATCCGAGGATTCGTAGAAAAAAGGAAACTCACCTGGCAAACAGATAGAGCCAAGACGACAAGAATCACTCCGCAGTACCTCATATTATCGCGAAAAGCTCAGTAGCTTCTTGAAACGAAGGAAATTCGATATTTGATGCAGAATTATTTTCGCACGCCATTTATATACCTCAAAAAAACCTCCCACATTGTTTGATCATGCGGAGCAAATACAGAAACGATGCGGAATTATTGACAATTCCGCGAACTTGAGATATCGCTCGGTTTGGAGGTCAGCACACAGAATTATTGTTTTAGGCTTACTCAATATCGAATCGTAGGTGATGAAAAATTACTCTGATGAGTAATTGAACCAATCAGATGATCGGAGTCAGAAAAGGAAATCCAATAAAAAAAAATAGCAAAATTAATTTATTAAAAAAATATTGGCCACTTTATTTATTCATTTTATACACATATATGTGATAATATCTATATAAATATGATAAATTTTGATAATAAACATATTATGTATAAATTGAAAGATAATCTTGAACTTTATAAAAAAAATAGTCCTACATTTAAGTTATTATCGTAATGAATTTCTCTCCTCTCATTGACTCTCACTCTGGGCGAGTCAAGAATCCTCGAGAGGATCCCAAGGAATCCGTATAAGGTGATGGCCTACTACCTCGCTCCACGCATATCCATGAGTTTAACACGTACATAATCCCTACCGATAAAGTGAGGCCACTCTCTGTCCGCACATTCGAGTTGCCTCCTTCCCACCCATCAGCCCGATGTCCATGTATCGCGCATCATCCAGTCCACCAAGGTACCGGCTAAATAAATCCCGACCGCATGTGCTTACATATTGACAAAGAAAAAAAAAAACCTGAAGACTGACAAGTACTCAAAAGCAATATTCTCCCATCCTGGTGCCGCTTTATTCTAGTTTTATTCGAGTGTGCGTACAGAGTCTCGCATTCGAGTGGGGTTACTTTCTCGCCTCCGGCAAGGCAAAACGCATCTAGGCTCATTCCAAGTGAAACATTTTCCAGCGTTTTACATGTAAATACTACGAGACTATAAATATTTAAAGAACGCCCCTTAACTGATGAGTGCCTTGTTATTCCTATTTTATTAAACGTAGATGAGGTAATATTCCACATGTTGAATGACATAAACCGAATTTATACTTAGAATTATATAAAATATATCTGAAGGTTGCATTGCCAATAAATTTGGAAAATTATAAAATTTCACGTGTCACAATAAAAATGGGATAAACTCTATTAGGTAATGAAAGTGGAAAATTGAATGAATTTTTTAAAATTAAGCATATGATAATTTTGTGATAAAAAAATATTACATGCAATGACATTCTCTCCCCACTCACAATCATACAGCACTCGATTTATCATTTGACAAACAAATGGATCAAATACAAATACAAATATTAATCATTTCACTCTGGAGAACCGAATTCGACGAGAAAGACGATAAAAGTCGAGCCAGTTCATGAATATTTTAATTTCCAGACACTTCTCCCCACCCATAATCAAATACGGGGTAGAAAAGTGTGGATTTTCATGGCAGTGACCTTCTCATATGACATCAAACAGCATTCGACGTATTTTCCCGTCATAACTGCACACGGGCATTGGCAAAAGTCAGTATTTTTTTGTTCTCCTTTGACATTGAAAAACACATGCGATGTGCAATCACAGGTTAATTGAATCGTCCTCAGTTTCACCTGCCATTCAATATTTTCTCATTGAGAAGCGACTTTAATTCGATTATTTTCACTTCTGAAATGTTTGAACGTTTGAAAAATCCCGAGAGACCCACATTCGCCCATGCCTATAAATGAATAAATGAAAATTATATTCGTATCTAGGCACGTGCTCACCGTTAGTTTTAATTGCTTGAGATTTGCGATAATCTCACAAATTTCCTGGTATAATATCAAATGCATATAAACAACGTCAGCATCAGTTGATATTCTACTGCAGCGGGCGTGTTATGGGTTAAGGCGTTACTGATAATTAAATAATACGATATGGTTTTGGTAGATAGAAGAGAGGAGACGATAAAAGTGATACGTGACACCCGATAGATTGTTCTCAATCTCGGAGCACCTGTATTCTCTTACTTCTGGGTATTTTTCGGATCGTTTTTGCCGTTTTCTTGAGCTATCTCTTAATTAAAGATACGGCAGTCGTTTTTTCTGTGCTCTAGATATCGGAGTGGAATGATAACACGAGACAAAGTTCAGAAAATCGATGGCAGATGTTCTCAATAGAAATTAATCGATCTTGATCATTTGTACAGAAAAATCTTTAGGCTAGCTGAAAATATAATTTAATGACCAACCCGTCGGTTTATCAATATTAGGAACAGATTTTCATAAAGTATAACAATTTTTTTTTTTAGTGCATCTCCATGAAATAAAGTTCAGATAGTAAATTGTCAATTACATAATTCCTTGAAAATAATTTTTTCCATTTTACTTTGTCCACTTGAAATTTCTTTGTTACCTTTGAGAGTAAACATTTAACATTCGTGTTTTCATGGCTGCAGTTAACAAATACAGACCCGACGCTCATCGCTCTCCGGAAAAAGGGTCTGCGGGGCGAATCGAAGAGTGAGGGGAGTGCGTTAGGGTCATGGGTTGTGAATGGTACCCTTTGTATGAGTCTTTTACTGAAGCACGTGCTCCAGCCGCAGCCACTCAACCGCGCTTATAACATGAATATACATATTCCTCCCAAGAACAAGACGCTGTACTATTGCATGACCCATTTCGTTGTATTTACTGACTGTAGTACGTGAACAATGCCGCACGTCCAGGGACTCGTATCGGTTTTAATCTTTTGTTCGGGGGGTTTTTGTTTGAGAGAGGGATTTCGCTCTTTGCGGTTTTTTTTTTTCACCAGTGGGTATTGTTTAGGGGGGAGCGAGGAGGAGAGAATGCAGGCGGAGAAAAAAATAATGCGGAGGTCCTTCGATCGCGTGCAACCCTCGAGCAACGACATCGTCTGGGCCTCAGTCCCCATCCCCCCCCTCCTCCCTCTTATCGATGGGTGGAATTAATGAAGGTACCTCGTAGTTAATCATTTAATGGTCCGGGAAGAATCGATGGGATTTTTTGAATACTGTTTTATTAAATAAAAATTGATTTTTCCTTTGATTTTTATCTACGAAAAAAATATCTTTATCTATTTATTTTTGTTATTCTTTCATTATTGTTTTATATCTCAGAAATCGTGAGATAGTGTTTTTTTATTGACTTGATAAATATTCGATATCGACAATTGAACGATATGATCCGACTTGCAAGGAAAAAATGAACAAATTCTGTGATTGATGAAATAAATCGTGGAAATGATGTTCTTGCGGTGAAAAAAAAAATTTATCTAGTTTATTTTGATTTCCATGAACCCTTGAGTTATTCCAATACACTTGACTCAATAAATATAAGATAACAATTGTCTATCAATCGATACGATGGGAGAAAAAATTGGTATCTCTTTCGCCAAATATCTCCTCTTATTTTATTCACCGCAATTTTTTTTCTCATTACACACACTGTTGTACACTGTTGTACACTCATCGTCTGCATTAATTATAGCCAAGTTACTTGTAAGCCTAGCATCCGGTATGTAATATCCTGGACCGATCGAAGGCCAGCAGATGCAACTGCGTGATATTGCCGGGGATTTATGACTCGTTGCGCCAATGTTGAGATTGAAAAATGAAAAATTCCTCGCGCATTGATCATGCCGCTGTATCGCGCAGACCAAGTTATACCTGCAGTACTTTGTGATGATCTTTTAATCCTTGTTGAGGCTAGACTGCGCGACGCCTGCGAAATCTTATCGGACGGTATTTTTTCACTTGCAGAATTTTTTCTGCCTATTTTTTTTTACGCGGAGTACCAGCCTGAGTCACCCGGCGTAAACTCTGAGCGTGACGTGGAGGGAAAATATGTCGATTGCTATTGAGTGATTAATTGGTAAAGAGTGGAAAACAATTCCGTGGAAATAATGAAGGGGCGATAATAGTTTAAAAAATGAAAATATGGATAAATAAATGAGATTTGCCTGCCCGAGAAATAATTATTTTGAGAGTCAAAACGATAGTTACTCCCCTCAGCCGAAATACTAAAATTTAAATGCCAAAAGTTGTTTAGTGTCCTCCACAGACCTCCCATGATGAATTAATTCGTAGTACCTCGCATTCGACATAAACTCAGCGAAAGGGCGGAGGGGCAGGAGGTAGAGGAAGTGAAATAAGAAAAACCCGAACCAGTGATTTTAATATTCATCACCCGGCAATAGTAAGAGTTTGAGAAGGAGAAATGAGAGAAAAAGAAGGCTCATATTATGCCCTGTGCACACTGAGACGCCCCTCCTCCCTCCCGACATCCCGTTTCGACCCACCGCAGAGGGAGCACAAGACGT
This sequence comes from Psyttalia concolor, assembly GCA_030522845.1. Classification (NCBI taxonomy): domain Eukaryota; kingdom Metazoa; phylum Arthropoda; class Insecta; order Hymenoptera; family Braconidae; genus Psyttalia; species Psyttalia concolor. Next base: position 10,446 of record JAPYZM010002891.1, read on the forward strand.
TCTTGTGCGAGATGCGATTCCGATCAACTCCCAACGTCCATCACCGGAAATTAACTCCACTGAAGAAATGTCCACCTGATCAGGTTTCACATTTCTCCGTCAATCGAACATCGATGGTTTTTAGACATCACGAGAAGATATAAATGGGAGAATTCTCCATATCAGGGAGCAATAAACTGGGAAATAAAAATCATCAAAATGACGAGGCATTTCTTCCTGCGTGAATATGGATTTCCAATGGTTTTTCAAATTATTGTAGTGAATAGCTGTCGAAAGGGGAGGGGGATACAAAATTAGTGTTATTGAAGAAGTGGAGACATTTCTCGCATAAGTGATGCTATAACTATATCAATGCAAATTAGTGACAAAGAACAAAGCCGAGGTTATTATTATTTAGAATGATTTCTGTGCTGTCAAATGCTTTTCATTTATAACAATTTTCGTATTATTAAAGCTTTTTCTAATTTCTAACATGTTGTGATGCGTATTAATTGACAATAGACGTTTTAAAAATGGTAATTTTCTGGTTTTGGTTTTTTTTAATTTTTTTTTTTTATTATTTATAGTGTTGAAATCTATACATGAGATACATTTATTTACACTGTCGATATAATCTTAAATTCTTAAATTACATTCTTTTAGGCGTATTGACAAATTATTTTTATATATTTATAATCTGTTCCGTTTGCAAATTTGTTCGTTGTGTAAGGAGGAGAGCAGGCGAACTTCCGCAGTCGAGCTAGCAATTTATTTCTTTGCGGTTGAAAATTGACAATAGACGTTTTAAAAATGGTAATTTTCTGGTTGGGGGGATTTATCTATTTATTTTTTATTTGTCCTTTTAGTTATGTGCAGGTTAGTCCAAATAAATTAATTAACGTTACGAAGTAAAAGGGATTCACCAGAGATTTATAACGTGCAATAATCATCCAGGAAATTTACGATTTCAATAACTAAACCGAAAAGCCCATTAGTATCAGAATTACGTGCACCACAGGTGCGATAAAAACAAATATTAATTGAATTAAATGTTTTAGCCACGGGTATGGTAGGTGAGCATGATGTAAACCTCCGTGGGTATGTAGTTTTACTCGGAAATCACGTTTAACTGGAAAACACGCGCTAACGAGCCACTGACTCTTTTCGAGATAAAATTCAATGCAGCAGTTTGTAGAAGTGTCGAGGAAGGCGCCGTCGTTTCACTTAGCAGTCGATACGTCACCTTTCGGCGGGTTTATTCTATCAAGCGTGGATTAGTCGCGGATAAGGATGTGAAAATGATGGTGACCGAATTCCTCCTCCCGGTAAAGAAAATATTGTTCAAGACTCTTTTTATTATTGAGAACGATAAAAACGATGATAAAAATTCCATTGGAGACACTTTGTAACTGGAGATGCGTCTGCCAGCACATCTTCTCGTATTTCTAGGCTAGATGTAGTCTAACACAAATGGACAAAGATTTAAGACAATAGTTGCATTCATTCAGTCGCGCGTAAAATAATCCGCATGACCTTTGGTAATTGCTATCGTTGAATTCATAATACACCCCTTCATGAATCCCCAAACTCATCACAAGAAGAAGGACTTTACTCATTTCAAATTGAATAAACCGAAGTTATCGGTTCCCAGTCATTAACTGTCCCACTAAACGCGAATAATTTCATTAAGTCAATATGGAAAAATAATACTTGAGACGTGTCCGCGATATTGACAACACTAATTATCATTTATTTCCTAGAATTAACGAGTCAAGTGTCCAAGTCAAACATTTAAAAATTTGCACCAAGGAAATAAATTACATTTCTTCATCCGTCTTCAGTGTAAAAACGTGTATCTCCAGCTTATAGACACAATCTCGTGTCGTCTGGGTTCACGCATTATCAGGAGCTAGTGAGAAATCAATTTTTAAGGGGTTAGGCCACTCTAGAACGCGAAAGGATCGTTTAAAATTTGTTTTTTTAAGAAAACTAGGAAATAAATTAACGGTAAATTAACGGAATGTGGAACGCATTCCCCCTACCTAATTCCCAACCGTTGTAAAAATGGTTACCGTCAGAAGGGACGGTGTGGCTCAATATTGACAAATAATTGAAATG
>JAPYZM010002893.1:0-40435 GCA_030522845.1 Psyttalia concolor
TTAAGGGCCCCATGCTAAGTGTCAAGACGACAATTTTTCTTTCAAATGTTATGTTATGTATTCTTTTATTTTTCCGATTCCTAACCCCTCCTCGGAAGTGAGCGTTAAGTATAGTATTGTCTTTGTCTTCATACTGATCAAATATTTTATATTCAAAAATACATTTTTTTAACTTTTAAACCCACGTATTCTTCAATATGTTCGTTGAGATCTTCCGGGTACTAGAATGATACCTGTAAAAGGTGACGCAAGACATCTGGCGAGAGAGCCGGATAGCACAATAGTCCTTCTCTCAATGAGTGTAGAGAACGGATTTTCCATTTTTTTTTATTGTCACAGAAAACGGTTCGCTGTTGTTTGAGTGTTCAGCACGTCCCATCTGTCGCTCGCGTCATAGACACTAAAGAAGGAAATACCGGACAGACACTCGACGAGTGCTTCGTTACAGGTTTAACGATGAACTCGTGAGTAATCGCACCTGTAGGAATAAAGGTATAATTTTTTCTGAAGATAAATTGCGGAGAAGGAAGTGTCGAACAATCCGGAAATCGATCAATCTTCCTCGGCAAAATCCAGTGGTAAAAATATGCAAACATCTTTGCCAATTAGAATTCACAATTGCATGGGTTTATTCCTTCATCGTATACAGTAGCTGAAAATTATTGTTTGTAAAAATGAAACTGATGAATCGTTGTGAAGTAAGTGTCGATGTTTTTCAGCTTTTCATATTCTCAGTAAAACCAATCAAATTTTAAGGTTTCTTTCGAACGAAAATCTGCCACCTTTCATAATTGTCAGATGTAGTGCTGGATGAAATAATAATTTGTAAACATTTTTATCTACAAAACCGAAAATGAATGGGATTTAAAATTGCGATTCACAATCTCATCGAGTATCCATATAATAATATGTAGTCTTAAAAGATCTGTGCATTAAATTATTACTGGAAAAATCTATTTACTTATTACACATATAATCATCTAATCATCTAACGACACGATTTTATAATGAAGAGAAGGAATTGCCTGAACTTACAAAAAAAATAATCGGCACATTTGTAAATAAAAACTGGAAGTATCAACGAATCTCAATTTTGTTAGAAAAATCAGTTTTTTGCAAGAGCAAGTTCAGGTAAATTGAAAAATTACACTGGACCCTATGAAACTCACATCTTCCATAGGCAGAGGAAGGCAGAAATTTTTTTTTTTAATTTTAACGTATCAATACTCAAATAATAACAATTACCGGGGTAGTCGACCCTGAGGGAGGATCGATTGGGTCAACGTCGGCCCCCCATTGGCCCTCTCTCCTCTACCAGGGAACTTCATGCATCCTTATTATTTCAAGAGTTAATGAATGATAATTTACCAAGCATCGATTTTCATGACCTTTATAATGAACAAAAGTCTTACAATATTTTAGCATTACTTAATAATTTAATTATTACAATAGGAAAATGTCTAATATTTTAATATTTAATTATTTTTTCAATCGTATGAAAATACTAATGTTCCTGCTAATCACAACTCCTAAGCGATCATCGATAATAAAAATTGCAATCGAAGACCATTTCAATGGTTTAAGGCTCAATGGTTGAAGGTCACTAGAATAAGTTTTGTACACTTCCGAGACATAAAACTCTGGTCACTTGAGTTATGCAAATTTTCATCACTATTTCATTACAAAAGAAGAAAGTAGGATGCTAGTAGGAATATCCTCCAGTAGGCGTTTACTCTTTCAAATCCACTTAGACCCACAGGCCAAAGTAGTCTAAATAGATCCTCAGCACTCGTTTTGAACGTCATTTGATCAATGGAACCGGAAAATCTATTAGCGAGGAACCATCGAAAAAATGACACGAAATGGGAATGAGAACCTTTTGATCCAATAACCCTCAACCGGTTCTCTGCCCCCGGAGTCAGCAAATATAATAAATTTGGCTCTCAAACAATTTCATACATACCGCTGGAATAAATTTTATGGTTTAAAATCCCGTACTGATGGAACTGGGCCACACGTGTAGAGTACACATTCGTGTGGCTTACAAAGAATCCTCGAATATTTTTTATGTGTCTTTTTTTATTTCCGGCGCGACGAGCTTCTTTTCAATATGAATGGAGAAGAACATTTCAGTTGTATTTACTTTCATAGCACTCATGAAATTGTATGCATCATTGCCATTTACTTAACTGCGCTACCAACCTTGACCTAACAATTTAGTTTCACTTTGTGATTTAAATCAATTGAATCAGATTGTTAAGTAATTAAATAATTCATAATTCGGGGTTGAAATTTTGCGCTATTTTCCTACAACGGTATATCTAAGGATTCAACAGATGAGATATTTTAGATGAAAATGTGAACATAGTTGAGAAATTTTGACGGAAATTTTCAATCCATCTTAATTTCATGTCAATCACTTGGAACTTTTATAACAATCAAATTGAAATGTAACAGAATTGATTTTAGCATTCTAGGGGTGAACTGTAAGGTACTCATGATCCAAAAGTATTTTTTGATAATGATGATTTTTTTTAGGAACCCAGAGAAAGAGAGAAGAGGAGGAAACTGACGCATTTTAATTTAAAAATATTTCGATAAATAGAAGGCGAATTTCCCCAGTGTCTTACCCATTCGCAAGCTATTTTTGCAGCTTGAAAATGATATATCATTCATCTTACTCTCACTATTTGAACAAGGAATAGTGACCTTCAATTGTAATCCATTTTGCGTCCTGGCGGGAGCAAAGTGACATGTCCTTCCCGCCGCGTGTTCGTGCTTCTAATTGTATTAATTTATAGTTAATTGTCCGTTTTAAATAGAGTGTGTGCAACCTATCAAAATAAAGATCAAGTAAAATGTCGATAAACTCATAAGTAGCATTTATTTATAATATTTCTGCCTACTACCTATAGAAAGAAATATCTCTCCTCCATTCCTCTATAATAAATATTTTTGCTCTTCCAACATTCCACTCCCTGAGGTAGGTCGGGAAAACCTTGGCAATTGTCGAAAAACTGGCTGCCGCCCAATACAATTGTTTAAAAACAGGGCAGTCCCTACAGGACCAGGCTGCGTCGGGGCAAACCTCTTATGTATTATCAAAATAATATCAATTTAAACATTCATTAATGAAAGGTCGGTCTCATATTAATGAATGTTATAAGTCAAAATCGGTTTTTATTTTTTTCAAATAATTTCAAAAGAATATACACTGACAGGGCTTTAAAACCTAATTTTTTTTAGTAGTTACGTAAATTTCTTGGTAAATTGAACTGCATAAATTCTAATTCTGCTATATTATATAATGAGATATGGAAGGGGATATTTTAAAAATGTAACATTTCGTAGGTGAATGCAACGTAAGTCTGACAACATCATTTGATTTTAGGGTTTATGACTCGTTAAATTTTAGAATGCTACAGATTCGTAAAAACGGACACGTCTATTTCCTTTAAAGAAATTTCGTAAGGTAAATTTTGATCTACCGTTTGAGACGAAAACCAAGGATAACTGAAAATTGGAGTTCAATTATCCATGAGAAATCAATAAAATAAATTAGTAGTTAATGCTTATTTATAATAATTTTAATAATATTATTATGATTTTTTTATTCGTGAATGACTCTTGAGTCGAATAATTATACATATTACAGCAATGGATATTCACGTTTTGCAAAAATTGAAAAATGTGAACTCTATGAAACTTGTTATGTAATTTCCTGAGTATAGTTCGAGATTTTCCAATGCAAAAAAGGCTTTTTGAAATTTCATTACAAAATTACTTTCTTCTAAGATAATTACACAATCGATAAAAACATTGGGAATAGTTTGTTACGTTTGATCGATTCACTAGAAAATTAAGAGTATTGATTAGTTTTGAAATTGAAAGAGAGAAGAAGTACATTAAATCGACAGCGGTTATGAAATTTCACTAGAAACAATTCCGTAAGAATTCTCTACACATCTGCATTAATTCAACAGTCAACATCAAAGCATTAATTTCGCAGCAATCGAAGCGAAACTCAAACATTTATTCAACCGTTTCTTCCGCATTCCCTTGTGTCTCAGCACCAAGTTCGTAAGAAAACGTTTTCTACCGAAGATGAATTATGAGATCTTTGTGTGACAAGTAACATTAACATTTTGAGGAAAATTTACTCTCCGCCATTTTTTTCAATCTAACTTTTGAATAAGTGAAATATTCTAAAAGATAAAAATTTTTACTCTTTCAATCTCCTTCATTTTGATCCTCATTCATCCAATTATCCATTGAAACAAGAACTCGCACGCAATTTGTAAAAAACTGAACAATTCATAATATTGAAATGCAAATAGTAAAGAATTCCAAGTTTTTACGAATCGTTAAAGTTATAAATGAATATATATATATATATATATATATATATATATATATACTTGAACTTTTCTGGGCTGGAGCGAGGCCGTAAAAGGCATCGCAGAAATCGCGCTTATTATCAAATTAGTCCACAATAATATGAAAGTTTAATTAAACGTTTATTTTACATTGATGTCATTTACGAAGAGAAATCTGGAGGATTCATTCCGTATTCCAAAATATGACAATTCCTCCTCGAAATCACTAATTACATAATAATTTACTATTCAATAAAATATATGGTTTCAGTTTATCAGTGATAATTCACAATGCCATAACCCCGTAAGTTCTAATATATTTCCATTCTCAACTCCACCTTTTCCAAATCCATCGTCTTAATTTGTGTGTTAATTCGAAAACACTTTTTCTCTAATGTTACACATATGATCCGTTCCCCTTTACACTATTTGTACCAGTAGCCTTGACCCAACAATCCAATGTCACCCTCTGATCAATCAATCAATTGAATGTGGTTTTCAAGTACACGGAAAGATTTGAATAGTAAAAATTACGATCTCAAACTCTGCATACAGTAAACATTTCTAACGTTGATTAAATGAGGTATTTCGCACTGAAAAATAGAGAGAAATCCAGCGTCCAAATTTTGATTATTTTTTTGTATTTTAAGGACTTATAAGTAAAAGTTAACTTTTTCTTTCATTGGACGGCATGTGAACCTTGAAAGTTGCCACATGATCTCCATTGGAAATTTTCGTAATAAAGCAAACAATGACTTTGTTAAAAGCCATGTCAATTCATTCATCATTTCACCTTTTGTTTCTCAATTTTCATAAGGAAGGAGAGGTGGACCAACCAATGGACCAATCGAAAATTGTCTTTTCATTCATTCATTGAGTTATTTTCGAATTGGTTGATTGGGTAATTAGGTTGAGTTGGTTTTTTTTTTTTTTTTTTAAATATTTTTTTTTTTTTTTTTTTTAAAAAAAAGTCTCAGGGGCTGTGTGATTAGGATTCTTGATTGGCCTACCAACTGACCCGGGTCCGATTCCCGGTTAATACGCCAAAATTATACTACTTAAAAATCGAGACAATTTTCATTTTTGAGCGAGAATCTCACAACAGACGAATCTACCTGAGGCGAGTTTTCCCTGAAATGCGGTTTTCCTGAGATTGAGCGCCCGAGGGGGCCTGGCACTCAATGTTACCAGGAAGTGTAGCGGGGGTGTATGAGACTCTCATGATAGGATAGTCACCAAAATCGGACATGATCAATAATGACGGTAAATGGAAGTGATTTTTTTGCTCTGGTCTAATGATGCCAAAAAGAAAGTATCTAATACCTATTTTTACATTGTGCGTTTACGCTGTCTCCATTTAAGACGATTGTGAGCGCAATTTATGTTTACAAAGGCCTAAAGTACGTTTTATCTAATTGACGTTAACCATAACATGTTTTACGCGTAATACGTAATTTCCCTTGAAATTTCAGGTAAAAAATGCTTTAGAAAGCGCGAAGTACGCTTTCGAAAGCGTATTTACGCTGAGATTTTTCGGTATGTGTGAAGATAGACATAACAGTACCCGCGTAGGCGCGAATCACTGAAGACGTTCCGTGAAATACCGTTACCATACCTCGCAGTATCTGGAAAGCCGAAGGAACACTCGAGGGGAACACACGTAGAGGCCCACGAGAGCCCCGAGAGATGAAGATTCGTCGCATGCGTCAGTTGCGTTCTACCTCGGACTTGCCTCCTCCTCTTCGTGCCTTCCACACTTGGCCGGCAACGCTCTAGACCTCAGTGGCGTGCTCACGATACAAACGTACTATTAGCGTGGATTCCACTCGGTACAGTTGTCGAGATTACTCTGAATGTGAAGCCAACAGTTCATTTGCTCGATATTTCGTGATCCTCTTGAGGGCTCCTCGAGGGCCCTCATTGATGATGTTACCTCCAGATTCGAGTGTAAATGCTTAATTAATATACTGTTTTACTGAATAGTTAACGATGCATCTTTGTCGCTCCAGTTACGACGCTCTGGTTTTACTCAAAACGTCGACGTAATTAGTTTAGTGTCGGATTTGTTACAGTGGATATTGAAAATGTGTCTCATGTGATTATTAGTGATTTTAAGAAATTCGTAAGTGACAATGGATGGAAACATTGTTGGTAATTTTTTGCTATTGCTATTGCCTTGAATATGTACAAATGGTATTTTTTAATAGACTAAGTAGAAGGATAATCGGGAATATTGTTGGATTGACGTGCATTATTCATTCAATGAAATAAGTAGATGCGTTGAATAGTTGCGGAGAGATGTGACCGTTAAAACAATTTTTCGGGTAATCTGCTCCGTGGTATGGATTTAAACTGTATGGAAGTAGGACATTTCGACTTTCTTTCATTAATGATATCTGCATATTTTTAAAATGCTACGGATCGACTTAAATATTTTAGGGAAATCATGTGGAAGGTGGCTTTTAAACCGGTCGATTTTTCATCGTAAAATTCTTATCAATATCGATAAGTTTTTGTCCCACACGCAAAGTGAATTTCGAGTGTTTTTCGGCACCTCAGAGCCCTGATAATTTATTACTCTTGAAGGAACAAGGCATTATATGAAGAGTTTGAAGATATCAATGAAAATAATATCAATTGTTGTGAACGTGAAAAGTCATTTCCATAAATGCAAAGATTGAGGGAGAATGAATGGCGCCATTGGCAGTCAGTAAAAATCGAGAAAGCTTAAGAAATTAATCAACTTTATTTTACACTTGAAAAATAATACACAGTAATAATACGAATGCGTGAGCGGCAAAGCCGAAAAGAGAAATAGAGAAATTTGCGCCAATTTTCATGGTTCGTCTCCTCACTCATCGGTCGCAGATTCCATGATAAATGCACTAATGAAAATGATAATGGACTCTTACATCCCGTTATCAATTTTCTTTACTTTTTTTTCTTCATTTCAACTAAAATTTATGCAGGTAGATTTTCTCTTGTGGAATTAAACTCAATGGATAACAACAGAAAAATATGTCGAGTTACTGAAATATTGTTTCTGGATCATTTGTATTTTATTACTCTGCACCACGCGAGATATCTCTTTGAGACATTCTAAGCTTAATATTCTAGAAGCTACACTTGGAGCCCTTGGAGTTTTTTTCAATTAAAAATTGAAAAAAAACTTCGACCAATCGACCTCATAAAAACTGGATCATCCTCTTGATCGTATTTCCGGTGGACCTGAAGCTATTTCCTCCCAGCGATCTCTTTCCTACCCATGAAAGGGTAGGGCACACCTGTCAAAACATGATAGAAATTTTCAAAGGCGATTTTGCATTTCCACTTGACTCTATTTGTCGGAATATTCCATACTAAATAAACTTTTTTTCCTTTGAGGTATATAAACAATTTCAGATACAGAAGTAATCTCTTTTTTCGGCGGATACAAAAGTTACTTATTAATCCTTAAAATTGTCAAATTTCATCAGGAGGTAATTGCAAAATTTACTTCGTATGAGTTTTTACATATATGAATGGTCCGTTAGGTAATGGAAATAGGGTGAGATATCAACTCGAAATACGACTTTTAATTTGAAAATTACGTGTCTGAAGTCTTTGAAAATCAAATTACAAGAAAATTTGCTTGTAATACGTTGGCGACCAGAGAGTTACTAACTAATATTGATTTAATATTCAGCATTAAAAAAAAAATTATTTGCGTACTTCGTAATGGTTAGAGATCATATTTTAGTTGAAACGAGACTTACAGAACAATGTAATTCCTTAAGACACTATTCGGTTACAGATTTCATTAATGAAATACGTGAATTATATAAATCTTTCCAATTCCATTTATCATGCAGTTTTCAATCATTGCGTTCAATGGAAATTGGAACTGAAGATTTTTTGAATAAGTAACCATTTTTCCATACTGGAAAAAAATTTTTTTGGCCAGTCGGAAAAGTGCTTGTACCGAATACTAAAATACTAAATAATTGCTAGGGAAAGGCGCGTTCTATGCTTCTTCGAACTTAGAAAAAACGGGATGTAAGTGAGAGAGATCAGAATTAAATGGAACGATTTGGTATCTCCTCTTGTGATTATTATTATATTTTCATGATTTTCATTTATTATTGCAAAACCGGAGATTTTGAGAGAGATTTTGAAATCGTTCCCTACTCTCCCCTAGAATGCCTCAAGTACCTCGGTAATAGTCAGAAGTACTTTTGTTACTTGAGATAACAACCAAAAATGCAGCAACAGATTGTCCAAATTTGATGTCTCTACCATATTGCGCCATTTTTCACAAGTGTCATTTACTGTGGAAGTACCTTAATCAAGCACCTCAGTAAACAATTTGAAAAAATGCGCAATAACTGGAAGAAAATGGAAAATAATGGATAAAACCGATAACCATTAGTCTACACCACTCATACGCATTTGAATAATTCTGCCAGTATTAATTTAACGGCTCAGTAAAATCCTCAGATTGAGCATCCTCATGAATAAGAATTTTGAAAGCCACTTCAGCCAGGTTAACACCCCTCAAGCCTACACACATCCTCTTCCATTTTCCCCACTTTATTAATAATCTTTTTCTACTGCAGCTACATCAATATCCTGGGGTGTGGCGCAAGTCTCCCAGATCGGATGATTTGCGTCAAATTCCACTGCAGTTGCTGAGAAAATCAAATTCAGAGGAATAAATAAAAGATGAAAATGTCGTGTTCTGAGGAGAGTTTCCGGTTGAATGATGCGGTATCGGTTTGCTCGATGAGAAGCAAAGCAAGGATTGACGCCCTCTTTGAGGACACTCGATCCGTTTGCAGTTCTACATACTCCGGATGGTATGCGAGTGCTCGTGGGTGCTCGATCAATCATGAGGACACCAGTGCCGATGGCATCAAGAGGGCCAATTGTGCTGTCCAAGCCAGGATTGAAGCCATGTTTGCTTCGGTCGAGGCCGAGAATGGAAAAGCTGGTGAATGTGCTGCAGCTGTTCTTCCGGTGAGTTTTCCATTAATTTCTTGAAGGCTCCCTGTATGTAATTATTAATTTTACATGTGTATATTCTTATTATTGATTGATTTCATTCACTTTTGAGATCAGTATCCAACGAGCGAGGATATCTTAATTAGGACTGAATGAATTGATTAATTGATTGATGGTCAGAGCTGAAAAAGTCAAAAGGATAAAATAGTTCGTTTTGGAGAAAACATATTTGGTTGGTCATTTCTCCATTACGAGACATTTTAAAATTTGTCTTGTAATCAGTTATTGCGAAAACAATTTTAGTATTGGCATGCAGAATTGCAAAAAATGAAAACATAGGGTTTCTATTTCTAGAATACTCTCGTAAAGAAAAATTCTTCGTTAATGTTGAAAACCTTTTTAGGTAAAAGAAACGAACAATAATTAAAATGAAAATATTTCATACAGAAACACTCATTATAAATAATAAAATAAAATAAGGAATTCAAAAGCTCTAGCAGAAACTACATTAACAAAGACGCCGACGTTAACCAAATTACTTACAATAAGCAATTTTCTAAAAACGAAATTGTCGGAAGTAATTGAATCCTTCGAAATCTCCAGGAAGGCGCTATTAAGACCAATTAATCCTATCAACTTTCGAGCTGGCTATTTAAATAAATGGAGGAAGAGGTAAATGGTTGAATGATCCCTCAATTATCACGAGATGATAATAACTAAGTTCCTAAGTAAACTCTGGAAGAACATAAATAAATTATCTAATTTAAATTAATTTGCTTCCATTTTTCCGGTGATATTTTCCTCTGATTTGTGTCACAAAATCAGGGATAAACATATATATTTCATCTTATAATAATAATAATAATAATAATAATAATAATAATAATAATAATAATAATAATAATAATAATAATAATAATAATAATAATAATAAGTGAAATTCTCTTTGTAAATGTGGACTGTTATTATTTCCATATCGAAACACTAAATCTTCATCGACACGCAATGCGAATTTATACACGAGATGAGATGCTTTGTTTTAATAGAAGATCAGCATAAGATAAATATCGAGATGCTCTTTTTTCTTTTCGGAGAGACCAGGGACTTCCTGGAGAGCTCTCACTAGCCGTAAAAAGGCAGACGAAACGGAATTTCGAACTACGTCTAGTCTCATTGTTGTCTCTTTTTCCCTTGCCAGATTTCAACTTCACTTTCATTATCTTTAGCTATTAATCATTAGATTGAGGTATTGGATGCAAGTAACCCAAACGAATTTATACATGGATGTTTCTCTTATTTGTGTGACCCATTAGGTAATTTTCACCAATTTTCTCGGCCAAAAAATCAACTGAACTGCAAGCCTTCATTATTTTCACACCGTATCAAATTATAATGTTATTTACTAAGACATTTTTTTACATTTCAATCCACAAAATACAAACATAAAAATCATGATGATTAATTAATGATGTAGTTCATGATGTAAAAAATCATTTGAGGATCATTGCCTCAAGAAAATTTTGAAATTAATCAAATTTAATGGTTTACAGGCTTTGCTATAGAAATGTCATATCCAGAGAATTGCATACTAACATTTCATGAAATCGAAGTAGGATTCTCAAAACGGAAGGTTCAAAATATCCATGTTCAAATGAGAAACTTCTCGTATATCTCTACCTATCAACATGTTCTTTAATTAAAATCAGTTAATTACGCTAATAATTCACGAATGATGATCTTTCACTTAATAATTGTAGATAATATCACCAATAAAACTTCGTTTGGAACTCATCTATTCCTGATGCATGCAAACTTTCATTCTAGCTCATTCCATAATTTCGCACACTGGCTTTCGCAAAAAGGTATTTTTAGAATCCAATTTTATCTCGACAGTATGTGATGTCAATGACAGAATATGCAAGCCCTGATTTTTTCACAGGTTTTTAATTATTTTCAATTTAATTAATTTTAATTTATTTACATGTTCAACGTAGACTGGTCTTAAAAAGAACATTCGGCACATAAAAACATCGTACTGTTTATCACTGGAATCTAATATCAGCTGATTCTGTAATAAATCTGGTTTAGATGCCCATTAAGATTTTTTTTTGTGTCTGATACAAGAAAATATGCAGCAAAAAGTTTTCTCTATTGATGTGCTCGCACCAAAAAATTATCGCTTTCCACGAAAAAGAATGCTGTTCAAAAAATTATAGTGTAGCACCAGGAAAATAATTGCGCACGTCATAATTTTTATAGTTTTTTACGCCCTTTTTCTGACGTTAACCAGTACTTTTCCAAATGTGTAAATTATTCTACCTTTATGCTACACTACATCCCGTTTTATAGCAAATTGCTCTTTTTGGATCCCTCAGCAGTGGCAGACCCACTCTATCTCTATGAAAAGCTGATAATCTGAAACAATGTTTGATTTTAGAAAATGGAAAATAAATACTCAAGGTTGTTTTAAGGCAAACAGCTAATACGAAAGCTCTCCAGATGTGCAAAGAATTGAAGAAAGTCAGAACTTTCTTGCTTTCAAGCTATCAGCACACGTGAATCCTTATTTATTTGTGTTCACGTCGTCTAGTCACTTTCATTGCATGATCAGCAAACCATAACGACTGTGAAGGTGAACATATCAAATTAGAGCCCATCTCCATGAGTTCTGATTTTCGTTGCTGATTTTCATCTAATCTCTCAGTTCCATTTTAATACCATATACGAACTAGTTACTGGGAAATTATACTGCAAAATTAAACGCCTGAATTTCAGATATTTTTTGTAGATATTTTTCAGACACTAAAATGTGGCTGGATATGATAAACATGTCTGAATCTCAGACGAGAGAGATTGCTAAACAACCTTGACATAGCTGATATCAGAGATATTGCCATTTTATTCATGTACTCGGCTCTACCTCCCAAACAATGTGTATTTTTTATTTTAAAAATTGATATAATAATACAATAATTGATTATCATCATCTACTCCGTAATTACATGATAAAAAAAAATGAAGTTTCTGAACTTCTCGACCCCCAGGATATTTATGAGAAGTCCTCATAGAATCCACTTGTCAGCTTTACAATTGAAGAGGTGAATGAAGAACTCATGTGGTTTGAATTTGCATTGACTAGTATCATTCTGGCACTCCATCACCAAATTTATTCATGTATTCATTCTTTTCGTTTACTCAGACTCTCAACGACTTTTCTATGTCAGACACACCTCTCTGGACTGATTTAGCTGCTCCCTCCCGCTTATGCCTCCACTACTTTTTTCGTTCGATCTAGCCGCTCACTCATGTTTGGTAATTTAGTTTTTTTTTTCGTCTGCTGTTGTTGGCCCCTTTTTTCTGAACAGTCATCATCCAATTAGTGCCATTGTTAAGTGATGCTTTGAAACTCATAGGTTGTCACACGTGATCTGTACGAAAAAAAACATTCAGTTGATATTTTTTAACAAATTGTGAAATAAAACTGTTTGGCAGTCCTAAATATTGCATTGTAATGAGCTGAAATCCACATTAGCAGAATAAATAGTAATTACTAGACTGAATTGAGATGGTAGGAAATTTTCCGTATCTGTTCCATACATTTTACCTAAAATTACGAAAAATTTCCAGAGTCCATATAATATTCTATATCTTTGATAGTATATTGACGACCATATAAAAAATAATTATATACCTCTAATTGCCAATGCGAATTCGCAATCTTGAGAGAAAATACGTAATAAAAATATTCAATTAAGGGCTTTCTGATTTATTGATGATTTGAGGCTCTTGAATCTACGAACCTCCAAACATTTTGCACTGCATCCAGTACAAGACTGGATTCAACGCTAAGCCGAGACAATGTTAAATAAAATCGAAATGTTCTAATTATAAAAAAAAAAAAACCTTTTTTCAATATAAATAAAACTTCAAATACAATATTTTCAAATTGAAAAACGATTTCATTTGAAACTACTTAAATTAATTAATTAAGTTAATTCAGATGGATAATTTTTTTGCGTGGATTGAAAAGAAAAAATATGATTGAAATTCTGATTCCCGTGATTTGATGTCGTTCGTACCCCCAGGTAAAGTACTTGGGAGCAGCTCCTGTGGGCGGTCGAGTCGCGAGCATCCGCGGTCTCCAGGAGCCCCTACGTCAGCTCCTGGAGCGGCTGGATACTGCCATGTCAGCGGAACTGGAGATTTCGCGGCGAGGGCTGACCTTCCGCACTTCCGAGAGCTTTGAGAAAATAAATCCCTTCCGTCGCATCGCAGTCTGGAGTGCCCTGAAGCTCCGCTCTCGCTCGAAATCCCCGCAGAACCCCTCTGAGACCCACCACGCCTTCCTCCCCCTAGTCTCTGATGACCCGTCTCCCCTGTCCG
This sequence comes from Psyttalia concolor, assembly GCA_030522845.1. NCBI lineage: Eukaryota > Metazoa > Arthropoda > Insecta > Hymenoptera > Braconidae > Psyttalia > Psyttalia concolor. Next base: position 13,740 of record JAPYZM010002893.1, read on the forward strand.
AAAACAAATACTCAGACCTCTACCGGAGCATGCGAGGATTGGAATCAAACGTTGGAAAATACCCACCAGTCTTTGCGGTTATCATGAGACGACCGGGAGCAGCCAGAGTCCTAGAGTGTCACGCATTCGCTTGCAAAACAGAGGAGGATGCAGTTGCAGCAGCTGCCACCCTCTACCAAGCACTTCTAGCTGATCTGGACTCAAATCGTCGCCGACCGAGGCAATCGAACGGCCTCGGTTGCGCCAGTCTAGCTTCAGTAGCCTCAAGTTACATGGATCACAATTCAGTCTTCAGTCAAATGGACTACACCAACCACATTCCACCGCGGTCCTCTCACCCAATTCGGCCCCCCAGAACTAAAAAGACGTCAGCCTCTGAGTCAACCACCAATGGAAGCTCCTCCATAATGGACAATAAAATCTTAAGAAAAAAAAAACTATCGGAGATCAAGCCTGAAGATATTCTCGAGGCTAGACGGCGGAGGAGCCTGGCTGAAGACTCTAGAAGTATCTTGCAAGAATTGAAAGACGATAGGTCAGTTGTTTCAGCAGCTGGGACCAACAGAAGCTCCAAGGGACTAACTTCCAGGAGCCGAAACGAAGAGATCAACAATATGAGGAACAAATTATATTCTGGAGATAATTTAATGCTGAGAGGCAATGATGAGAACGTTCTTTACTCTAGGAAAATAAATAGTTATGAGAAAACTCCAAGGAAACCGAAGCCTTTTATGTCAGAGAGGAATTACTCGTTTGTGGAGCAGAATGGTAGCATCGTTGGAGAGGTTGTGGTGACGACAGAGGCTCAACTTTATGATAAGAATCAGGGGTCCTTTGACATTGAAAAAAATTCATCGATTTATTCTGGTGGCTCTGGAGCTCAAGCCAATGACAGTGGTTCCAAAAGCTGTGAGAATTCAATTTATGAGAGATCGGTTGAGAGGAAACGAAGCAGTAGGGAGAAACTCTATGAGGAACATTTCAGAGATGCCGATAAGATATTCAGTATCGGTCAGGAGGAGATGCGATCGTTAAAGAAAAAACATCAAACGAGAGCCCACACTCCTCGAAATAATAATAAAATTAATACGTCAAGTCGAAGTAACGATATTAAGGATAATGATAGGAGAAATGCTCGGGTTAGAGATGAAATGCAGAGTTTGAGGAGTCGCTATGAAAGTAAGAGACCGCAGAATGAGAGGAGTTCGCGGATTGATGAATTCTCGAGAGACTCTTGTGATGACAGAGTAAAAAGTAATTGCGGTCATGGGAGGGAGAGAAAGAAGAGGAATAGGGCGGGGAGCGAGCCGCCTTTGAGCAAAACTGAGGATACTAGGAAAAAATTGGAGATCAAGCTGAAGAGATCTCAGAGTGATCTTGAGGAGAGGGGAGATCTCATGACCAGAGTGGAATTACCGAGGAGGGGGAGCTTTCTGAAACCTGGAGCTCCTAGACTGCCTAATAATGTCAATGGGGGAACGCCACTTGGGTTTACGGAGTTGTTCGATGAGTTTAGGAATCAGGAGGGATTAACTAGTGTTGACGACATTTTGGCCACAATTATTGGTGAGTTTTTGCTTGGCTTTTATATTTTTGTTTTATTTTTTCTTTCAGCTGACCGGTTACTGTTCTGTACTCAATAATATCTCCTGAGCGAATATGATATAGAGATTTCAGCACATGTGAATTTTTTGAGATTTCTCCTACACAAATTCTTGAGTGTCAATTCTTCATTCTTAATAATGGTTAGAATTAGATATAATTTTTATAGCTCAATAAGGAGTAACAAACGTCAGTTATATGAATTATGCATGCAATTCGACTAGAACTAGAAAATATTATTTGAGTAACCATTGGTCTTGATCTGTTAATTTTTTTACGGATTTTTTTCGTGTCAGTGGATTAGACGAAATCAAAAAATGAGTTGTCCTGTATCTTCAGAGAACATTTGTATACTTTAAAATTAAAAATATCTTTTGATATTGCTTGCACGATAAAATTATTTTTCACAATTACCTAATGAACACAGTTATTCATAATGTTTTTTTGAATTTGAGTATCAAAAGACATTTTTCATAAATTTATAATATTTATCATTTTCCACTATTTTTCCATTTCTCTGCACATCCTGACATTACTAAACAAAGTGTTGGTTCATTGCTACGAATTTCATTCATTTTAGATCCCGAGGGAATGTCTTTCAACGAACTGAAGCCCCTGTACAAAGAATTTCTGTTAAAATTAGCTTCAACATTAACCCAGGATGAACTTTATCAACGTTCTGCGAATATAATGAAACGCCGGAGAAGACCCTCGCGAAGACGATCAATGAGGAAACCGTGTCTCCTTGGTCGAGCGATTAAAAGATCAGTATCTAAAATCAAATCTGGACCGACAGAGTTTACTTCCGTGATTTTCCCGGCTAGAAAATTCAATGACAATTTCGACAGTAGTTCCTCTTGTGATGCCAGAAACAGTAGGAGAGTATTGGCAAGTCGATTGAGCAGGAGGAGGTCGTCATGGAAGAGAACGAAGGGGTTGACTACTTCAGAGGATAGTGACACAGGTAGAAAAAACCACTGAATTTAATTATTTTAAATAAAAGTGTACGCAATTTCAATAATAATAAAGTAGAGATAAACTAAATTGAATCAAGAGATGATATTTATATATTTTTTTTATTTGGCATTATCTGAATAATTTCAAGAGCAAATATCGCATAATTTTTCGAAGTTTTTTTCCCCTCGGATTCAGTAATGCAAAACAAAACTAAAACTGGTGGGAAAATTGAGAACATTTTGTACTTAATAATTGTAATAGAAAAATCTCGAAAATCTCTCTTTTTCGGAAAACTACTAATTAATTAACATTTCTAAATAATAATAATTGTTTATCACAATTATTATTAATGAATTGTTAATTGTTGCTAATTGTTCTTCATTATAAGTACCATTAGTTGCAATAGTTGTAGCGGAATGAAACAGTAGACTGGATATAACCCTTACTTTAATCCTCGTAATTCATATTTTGGCCCTCGAAAACCAAAAAATTTTGCGATTGTCCAAAGTTACAATTTTATCATACTACCAATTAAATATCTATATCAAGATTCATCAGGATGCAAAACATGGTTTTTAGGTCGAAGAATGGCTCGAAGTACAGGAGCAGGAGCCAACCGGAGTAGCAGTGGTTACGTAAGCTGTAGCGAATGCAGCTACGATTCTGAATCTTGCACCTGTATATCGGCGGACAAATGTTACTGTTCATTACCTAGAAGATCACCACCACCACCACCACAAAGTTCAAGTAACAATGCAGTTGTCTGTGGTTGCGACACCGATAGCTGCTCAGAGAGTAATAAGTGTTACTGCGCCCGACGTACGATTCAACCCAGTATTATGGAGCAATTGAGACAACGTGGGATTGTTCCATCAGAGGGTACATTGTCTAGAGGTGGAAGTCCCGAGGGAAAAAAATTATCAAGATCCTCAAAGGGTCAACCATCATCAAGGAGTCTCGAGTACATGAACGTAAGAGGAAATATATTTTTTACTCTCAGTTGCACATGTTAAACCAATGAAGGCTTGATTCAACTGCTGAATGGATGGAATATAATTCGAATATGTATAGATTTTTTGTTTATTTTTTTTTATTATTCTTATTTCATTAGGTTTTATCGATGTATTTTGGATTTGAAACTTCCCTCTCTTGTCTGCCCGTTCTGCCTTCTTTGGATCTCCCTATCATATGAGGTATCATAGTCGTTTTACTCTTAGCTATGTCCCAGTTGAGCTACAACTCCACGAGAAACCATATAAAACTCCAGTCACACAGGGCTCCACAAAAAATTACGTTAGGATTTCCAGCGATTCTGTTGGATTCCAAAATATGTCCGGGGACTGAATTTCGAGATTCACTTTCTATTTCGGAACAACATAATCTTCGGACATCTGCTTAGCAATATAAGGAAACTTTGCCGGGTGAACATATTTGTTCAGATGCGTAATGCAAACATGACCGATTGAATTCATAATATCAGTTCAGAAATTATCTTCCCTGTAAAACATCGCTGAAATATGCTGGAATTTTTAATCCATATTTCATTAGAAAGAACCGAAGGAGATAATAACAGTTGGATAATCTATAATTTTTTATAAATTATGGAATCATTTTTTTAAGAATAAAATAATTGTGAGGAACAAGTATTCCACATTTGTAACGAAATGTAGTATTTTGCGCTATTACTCAATTTTTTCCAAATGACTTCCCTCCACAAAAATTCACAGTAAATAAAAAAATGTAAATAACAGCATTTTTGTAAAGAAAAAATTTCTGGGCTCGTATTATAAAATAGTACATTTGATCACTAGACCGAAGAAACCTTCCCTTTAAATTTGCACGTCGATTCGAAGACCAGGGTCAATTTACTTTATCACAATATCCGTGGGCGATGTTTGAAGCAGTTTCTTACGGACTCAGTGACAAAATAGGCAATAACCGTATATTAGTTATCAAGTTATTAGCGTATTTGCTGAGAAATGTAAGTTGCTTTAATAATTAAAACTACATGAATCAGAAAATCCTTTCATCATTGGATCCAAAAAGCACGATCTAACCGAACGGAATAATCCTTCATTGGGTCCATGCAAATTCAAACGATTTCAGATATCCATTTATGAGAAGGCAATATTCGACGAAATCAGAAGCTTTGGAAAAGTTTGAATGGCGCTAAGAATCTACGTACTTTTTAGATTTTTCTAATGCAATTCAATGAGCGAATGTAATTAATAAAGTCCTTGGATCTATAGGGTTTCGGAGATATTAGACATGTAATTCATTCTCAGATATTTATCACATTTCTGTCACGTTAATATAGTCCAAATTTTTTTTTAGATAAGACCATCGCCAGGCAGAAGCAGCTCTGATAATTTAGCATTAGATTACGAGCTATTCAGTCCTGGAAAAAAATCCCAGTGTTCTGCAGGAAGTGAAAAAGTACTCGTGGTGAGCGCTAGAGATCCTCAGGGACGACTGGTCTACGTAGGTGGAGCTGAAAGAAAGAAGAAGTCATCGTTCAGTGGAGCCCACAGGACTGGAGCTCACGAGGCTTTGTCAATTAAAAAAAGTGCTGAAATAGCTGCTGTCTTTGGGAGCTCTGTTGCCAGCGGCTGCAGGAGGGTCGGCAGCATTTCCAGCATGAGAAGCTCCATCAGTTTAGAAGCTGGACTTGGATATTTACCTTAATCATTTTTTTCATTATTATCATCGCTATTTTACCAGAGAAAAGGTGAGGAAAAATAGGAGTTAATGATAGCACAGCAAATCAATCTGCTGATCATTTTGAAAATATTTCAGTCAAGAAGAGCTTTAGAGAAAATCATGAGAATACAGTTTTTTGAGTCAAAACATGCATCAACTGAAAGTTTATTAAAAGTTATTTCAAACACCATTTCAAAATAGTTTTGCATGTTTTAGACAAACATATGCGTCTTTAGAAATTTTACATAAATAATTCAATTCTCGGAGCAATCGACATAGAATCTCTGGATATTGAATTTTATCACTTTGCTACTTTATCTCATTAAATTCCGTGATATCGGCAGGAAAATTCAATTAACAAGTACCTGCGAACGTAATATTAAGAGATTGATGTTTGTAGTTGAATAACTTACTTTTTTATTGATTTTTTGTGTTGATTTGGCGCTTGAGAGAATTTTACTGTCGCCATGAGAGTGATATCTCCTGAGGCATTAGCGAGTATTTTTCGTGGTTGTTAAATTATAATTTTACTGTTGATGGATTTTTTAGGGCTACGATAAACCTGACATCTCAAGGATATAATTTTCTAGTTAAGGGTCAGTGCAATATTGATTATGTAATAACTATTCTTTGTTGTTTTTTGAGCGCGCTGTATTTGCAATTATAAAATGTAGAATATAAACGGCGTTCAATGCTGAGTGCATTAAACGGATAAGTTTTTTTTTCTATATATCCTATTTTTTTAAATCAATCTTCTTTCAGGAAATCTTCATCCATTTTTTTGAATTTTTCAGTATAGTCTTCAGGTATGTCTACAAGCTTTAAATTCTCCCGTCCTATTTCATCTTCAGTTCTGTGGAATAAAAAAAAAACAAATTTATTCATAAATTAAACAATATTTGCATATAAGTTTTTTGCAGTTTATTGTTGTACTATTATTTGTTTAATCTCTCAACGCCATAGAGTTTAGAATCTCCAAATTAACCATAACGAAAAAAATTTTTCCTAATTTTTAATTGGATATTTTGCACTACATACGCTTTTTTAAAAAATAATTGTTCATCTAGATATACATACATACATTATATTATAGTATATTATATTAACAATAACATCATGAATGAAATCATTGGATGCTTGAAGGTTCCCATATCACCTCGAGACCACCCAACAAGCTAAGCGATACAATTAAGGCCCGGAAAGGTTGTTCGTTCAAAAGATCCCTGCATAATTCCCCAGAACATTATCAGAAAACTGTATTTCACGGCAAGTCTTAAAAATTATTTATCTCCCCCCACAGGATGCTCCTAACCGAGAGCTCCCAGAGTGTCCTCGAGTTGCTTCTGCAACTCTGGAGAGTGTTCCGGAGTTTTCTCTGCAACTCGGGAGGTGTGGGTAAGAATAAAAGTATTTCAAGAAAGCATTCAAGATTTTAGGATTTTTCATGATAGGATAGACTCTGGGTCACTCCCAGAGTGGCGGCGACAACTCGGGGACACTCCTCGAGTTGCAGAGAAGACTCCGGAACACTCTCCAGAGTTGGTCAAAAATCCTCAAAAACAACGATAACGTCCTCAATAATCTATAAAAAATCGCCATAAACGCCCAGAAAGAGTTACCCGGGGCGCATCTTCTTAAAAAAAAAAATCCTCCAGTCGGCCAGCTGGCCACCTAGTCAGCTAGCTGGTCCGACAGGCCGAAATACCAAAAGATCAAAGGGTTCCCGTTTTCGATTTTGCCGATTTTTACCGCAATCAGCACTCTTTTAATGATATCTCAAAAACTATTGATTCTATTGTCTCGGGGCTTGCTCCATTCGAAAGCTGAGCTCATTTCCCATCGATATAGGACATTGGTAAGTTTCTAAAATGATTTTTCAAAGTTTTCAGAATTATTTTTATCCCTTTTTTGGCAATTTGATAATTTTCAGAAAGACTGTAAAAACAGGTCGAAAAATCATTTTAGAAACTCACCAATACCCTATATCGATGGCAAAATCGCTTAGCGTTCGAATGGAGCAAGCCCCCAGGCAATAGGATCAATAGTTTTTGAGATTTCGCCAAAAGAGTGCTGATTTCGGTAATATTGGGCAAACTGGGAAGGGACCCTTTGATTTTTTGACATTTTAGTCTGTCGGGCCAGACAGCTGACTGGCTGACCAGCTGGCCGACTGGAGGTGTCCAAACCCTGTTTTTTTTTTGGAGGAAGATGAGCTCTAACTGAATCTGGGCCCTTTCTGGCCGTTTTTGCAGTTTATTTGGCCCTTTTTGGGTTTTTTCGATTTTTCAGCACGTTATCGTCGTTTTTGAGTATTTCTGAATTCTCAGGGGGTTGTAGGGGTGTCTACTTTCGTTTTTGGGCTCTTCTGGCATCACTTTCAGGATAGTTTGAGCCGTTCAGCCACTTTTAGGGCCCATTTTAGAAGTTTTTGCCACAAAAGTACCGATTTCTTGAAAACTATCAGGTGTATCTCCCAAATTCCAACGGATTTGAAAAGTTGAGGAAATTTCCGATCGTTTTGAGACATCGCCGAAAATGTGTCCTCTCAAGGGAAAATCCCTGAAATCGTAGAGCCCCAATGATGAAAAAATTGAAAATCCAAAAAATCACAAAAAATGAAAATTGAGAAGGCCTATCAATCGGAAATTTCCTCAGCTTTCCAAATATGTTGGAATTTAGGAGCTACGCCTGATAGTTCTCATGAAATCGGCAGTTTTGTGGCAAAAATTTTTAAAAACGGCTCTAAAAACGACTAAATGGCTTAAAATATCCTGAAAGTGATGACAAAAAGGGCCCACAAACGAAAGTAAAAACCCCTAGGACCCCCTTAGCCTTCAGAAATATTCAAAAACTATGATAACATGCTGAAAAGTCGAAACCACCCCCCCCCTGCTGAAAAGTCGACACCCCCCCCCCCCCCCCCCCCAAAGGACCAAGGAGGGCCAAAAAAATCCAGAAACGCCCAGCAAGGGCCACCCAGGAATCATCTTCCTGAAAAAAAAAACAGGATTCACGCATTTCCGGTCGGCCAGCTGGCCAGCCAGGCCTGAAATGCCGGAAAATCAAAGGGTCCCTTTCCATTTTGCCGATCTTTACCGAAATTGGCGCTCTTTTGACGATATCTCAAAAACTCTCATCTCATCAAGACTTTTTGATTTCATAATTGATCGTCGCCATATTGGCAGGATGTGATTCAACCGTGATTTGGTTAGGGAGAATTGGTGTTGTTTATAGTAGACATTTTCTGAGTCCGATTAAAAATACAAAAAGGAATTGCTCCCCCTTCAGACCCAATTATCGCCCACCAAAATAATTGAACTATTTTTTGAAAGAAAAATTAGGTTTTTTATCGGAATGTGGAAAATGGCTTTAAGGCCCGCATGGCCGTTTCTTATCTCCTTGTAGCCGACAAAGGATATTTTTTCACATTAATGAGTGATTGGGGGGAATTTTGTGTTTGAGGAAAGTGTCTGCATTCATCTCTCCAGAAAAGATTATCTACACGTACATCTGGTTGCGTAAATTACTTTTTTTGTCGCGAGTTTTCAGAAATGTACCCTAAAAATATACTTAAAAAATCAGAAATAAAATTGGTGAGGGTGGTACGAAGCCCATTTCTTTATTTTGTGCCTTTTTTTCTGAATGATACAATCTAAAAAGTGACTTTGTATGCCCCTCCGAATCCTCCATCTTAGATGGCTGAGAGTATGGGCGAGGGGAATCGGGGGGAGGGGGAGGGGGGGGGGAGGAGGAGGAGGAAAGGAGAGGAGGAGATAAGAAACCTCCATCCGGGCCTTAAGAGGCAATGGGACTTACCATCGGAGCAAGAAATTGGATTCCAATTACTTTCGTCGCCAGTCGATTATTTGGCAAAATGGAAATTCTTAGACTGTAGATACGAAGGTAATAAATGACGTAAGAATTTGGATTTTGATAAATAATCAACTGGCGACGAAAATAATTGGAATCCAATTTTGGCTCCGATAGTAACTCCCATTGCCTCTTAAATGCCTTTTTCTACCACTTTTCTGGGGGAATTTTCTAGAGACATTTCGACCACAAATCCCTCCATCAGGGCCCTAATCGCTTTGCAGTGCTTCTCCCTCCAAGCAGGGGGTGAGCTCAAATTTTGTGATTTTTTTTACATTACTAACTTACCTAATTAGAATGTCGATAACATTTTCGCAGGCCAAAAGAGCAGCTTTATCCTTCTCCCATTTATGATATTCCCTCAATATCACATAAGCATTCTTGGCTCTAATAACTTCACGAACTTGCCGTGTCGCGCATAATTGACATAGAGCTTCTAATATCATAATTCTGACAAATAGGAATTCAAATACATTATTTCAAAACAGATACCAACCAATTCGGACATGAACAAAATGGAACATGAACTTGATCAATACCTGATATCAGGATCACTCTCTCGGGTTTTAGTTTCCGGTAAAAACTGGAGATCGAGAGGTAACTTCTCATTGTCTTCATCATCAAACTCCTCAGGACCAGCCAGAGGTAATAGTAAATGTGGCAACAGATCAATTTCGTCGCTCAGAAGCCAAGAATGAAGCTCATCATTGAAACAGCAATTTTTTATGGTCCCCACAACTCCTCCACGTCTTACAATGCTATCTGGGTACTCGGTGAAAGGCAGGAGTTTCTGAATTAAGGGACAGTCCTTATCCATTAGTCGCCTACATTTGGAAACATATAATGAGTTATTAATTTCAGTTACAAAGTAATGACGTCAAGTATGAGTTCTGATTGTATATATATATCATAATTATCGCAGGAATGAGCGCTTTAAAGAGAAAGCAAAGACATTTTTCTAGGGGTAAATTTTCCAAATTACAAAAATGTGATTTAGTGTTTCCTACTAGACTTTCAACTGATTCCAACTTCATGAGAAGAAATTAATATTAAGTGTACAGTTTCATTTTATTCCAGGGGAGCATGTTTTTTCCTTCATGGAATATACATTTTTTCCAATCCAAGACTAATAATTTTCTATGGAAGAATCAGTTGCTATTGTTTTCTAGTCTGATTGATTAGTGAGATAGTTTAACAATTAGAATTCAGCATCAATTCCAAAACCGTTTCGCAGTTTTTCCTTCACAAATGATCGCTTAAAAACTATTTTACGATTTCAATAGCCTTCAGAAACCTTCTAACTGCCTCAGATTGGCTGAGATTACTCAGAACAGGTCCCAGATAATGTAGACTAGCTCCTCTTTTATTATAACTATTCGCAAATGCAAATGCATGGACTATCTTATCCCAACTGTAGTTTGCCTTTTCCATTTGCACGACAATTCGATCCACATGGTTGGCAGGTCTAGTTATGTTGGACAGAATCATACAACAAGGATCAGCAAGTGAGCTCTCTCTGTCCAAAATGAACCTGCAATTGAGGAGAAATCAAATAGGCAATTTAGGCGAGACAATGCAATCATCAAGCATTAAATATCTTCTCGTTGTCAGATTTCTCTTCAACTTGGCACTTTGATTAGTGCGAAATTTATTACCTGATGCATACGTGAATGAGGTCATCGGTTGGACTTTCATTAGGCCCCATTTTCGAGGTCTCAGATATGAGTAACAGTGCCTTTGCTCCACTCTCATCGCCGGAGATATTAACCAAAGCCAATGAAGCATCTTTGGAAATTGTTATTCGTGAATGATCGAGTTGAGTCAGTAGTATTAGTTGGCAGGGGATGTCGGGACAGCTGAGAATCAAATCTCTTCCTTCAGAAGTTCCAGTTAAAGCTATCGACGGAGAGAATTAATTAATGATAATTAGTAGTTCTGCAGTGATTGTTTGATTTATTAATTATACAATTGGAGATAGAACTGATGAGGTGTGGAGATTTTTTATTAAGACTTAAAATTTAGAATTTTTCAAATAATTTACATGACCGAAGGGTGTCCTAGTAAAGACTATTATTAAATTTATTTATTCTACAGTTACGTAACAGGCAGAGAGGGAGGAATGTCACTCGCTCTACTAGTGGGAGCATTAGTTTTGAGTAAGTAAAAAATAGAGGCGCGAATTTTGTCTTTTATTTACGTTTATTATTGATGGCACAGAAGGATTTGGAGAATCGAAGTGAAGAAATATCCGATAGGAGCTGTGAAATAACAATAATTTCTCAACTCGTAAACGCATACTAACACTCACAATTTCCAATATTTTTTCAAAGGCATTTCATGAATTCAATATAATTTTCTACGAACTCTATTACCCATATATGAAATTGGACTTCTTCAATTTCTCCTGTTCATCGAAATCACAAACGCTTCCACTAAATGTGGCTGGTATTTGATGAAAGTAATTAAACATTTCTTAGAATAGAATTACAATTTACACAAATTTTATCAAATTTTCATAAATCTATGATATGATTATCTTCATGTATTAACTTCACATTAAGCATTAAAATCAACCGCATCGAAGGATCTATTAATATGGTAACTGAGGAGATTACCTCTGAAATCCATCAAAATTTTAGATGAATATTGAAAACTGTTGACATCAAGTCAATACCGACTTTCAGAAGTTAGCAAGAACTCCTATTAGAATATACTGTTTTTTTTTCAGAAATCTGCAAATATCATTTATGGAAATATCTATAGGATAGCTTCAGCTGAAATGACAAGGGATAATTTTCACAGCTTCACTATGTTATCCTAGAAAAATAGTTTCAAGTTCTGAAATCAAGAATTACCCCCTTAAAATGACTTCTGTGATAAATAACTTTCCAACAATGGACTAATTTTTTCACCACATTTCTAATCGTAAAATTTAATGCAGATGTCCTGGAATTTATTTCCAGCTATTTAACTAATGGGTAAAAGTAATAGAATAGAAAGGACACGTTGTACTGCAACAGAAATGAGTGACGATAAGTCTCTCAAGAGTGAACGGTCCAAGCGAAATATGCAAGATCATCTTTACAGCAAATCAAATTACCTAATTTACTGATGTTAGTGAATTCATCGAAGGGCGTATGGACCACATAATCTATATAATGTAAATAATTTCATTACCAAAAATTCTCTACTTAACTGCAAAATAACAATGAAAGAGAGCAGGAGATCAAGAATTTACCGAAAAGCCATTAGAGCGATAGAAATATCAGAAAAAAATTACCTCGACAATAAATGGGTCCAAGAAAAAATGTTGAAAATTTTCGAAATAGTATGCAAATTTACCCACAAAAGGTCTCCCTATAAATAGATCCCTTTCAGCAGAGCTAGACAAGGTTCCTTACTATTTTCTAAACTTGGTCAAAATTTCAGCTATTTTTATTGAATAGAATGGAAGAAAAGTTCAAAAATCCAAATTTTTAAATATTTTTCGACAGCCAAGCATCTTCGTTGTTGCCTCTTTGAGATTAATGGGCTTCAATTTTGAAAAATATACTTCTAATACTACTAATACTAATACTAATACTTCTAACAAAAATTCCTTATACTTAACAAAAATCACCTGAGTTGAAAAATATAAAATAATGAAATATCTTCATTACTGCTTCATCCCTATCACTGCCCAAAGTGTCAAGTTATCTGTTAATGAGAGTATTGTCAAGAAAAACTAACTAATATTCTTTTATATCATGTTCTTCTTCCAAAAGATTTTTTTATTCTATGGCTTTATAACATTTCAACGAATCAATAAATCTCCAGACAATTTTAAAAACCCTTGTCTTTCCCTCCAAAACCCCACCACCTGCCCAGCACGAATAAAACTTCCAAAATCAAAATAAAAATCTCAATAAACCCACCCAAGACATGTTGCACAGCAACAGCCTGCAAATCCAACCTGGTATCAACTCCCAAGAACTGCACAATCTCCTCCAGAGCTTCCATTCCCTCAGAAGAACCTCCTCGCTACAAAACACTGTCTCCTAACCAAAACCATCAACCACATGGTTGAAAAAAAAAATTCCACCAACTCTCTCTCTCTCTCTCTCTCTCTCTCTCTCTCTCAGTAACGTCACCACTTGGGCCCCTGAATGTTTCAGCTAACCAATGAGGAGTGTCGAATCCCGCTGCGACATCCGGAAGAGGAGCTCCTTTATTGGTCCCCGGAGCCACTGGCGTAGCCACACCAAAACCCGTCCGGTCGAGTCCATTCCAAAAAGGGGGAGCCAGCTTGTCACAGGAAAAAAAAACAATGCAAAAAAATTCCCACCAAACTCTCACAAAATTCCACGGAATTTTCACCACAAGGATTAAAATTTCAACAACCAACGTCTCCTTGGAAAATTCTAGAATTGCAATGAATAGCTTGACAATAATATCGCTGATAAAATCAAGTGAAAACCGAATGAAAGTCTCGTTGTTGTGACGTTGTAATCGTAGTGGCGCGTGAGGTTTGCTGTTAACCCCACATGACGATGCATACCCCCCCTGAGCAACTGAATTTGGCCTCGCCCCCTTTCCGTGCACGACCCGACAGTTCACAATCGGTCACCTGCATGTACGGGTCACTATTTTTCCTCGTAAGATGTGTCAAGATTCTTCATACAGCATAGATATCAATAATAAACGTGAAAAATTGTGCAAAAAAATTGGTTACACGTGTAAAGACACTCAAGAAGAGATTAAAGTGAGGTTCAAAAGGTTATCATCAGGTAAGAATTTGTGGATTTACATATTTTCTGTTCCTCGTTGAGATGAATTTGAGTTATTCTGAGAATTCTGGGGGGTCATGAATATCTAACTCGCACAGTTTTGTGCAGTTTTACGGGGTTACGGAGATTTATTTGGTTCATTCGGAGGGGGACGAAGGAATATCGAGGTGAATGATGAAAGTGTCGTGCCAGAATCGTTGGTAAACGTTTTGAGGGAACGGAGAAAACACTTTTTCGGGAGAGATTTCAGTGTTTTCTGGAACTCTCCGGGGATGTTTGCAAATTGTTGGATATTGGGCAGTGGAAATAAGAAACATACTGTCAAAAGGGATTGGAGTATGGTCACGAGCAAAACCGGTCGTGTGCGGGGCTTCCTCGCGTCGTTTGGCTCTCCTTAGCGACGACGCTTTTGGTTTCTTCACTAAACACCAGTAAATTATAATCATAATTTCTTGAATTTATCTCAAAATTGTCCAGTTTTTCATATTCCGTAATTAATCATCTGTGAGCTTTAATCACCCAAGGAAACAAAAAATCCCTCCTAGAGAGTAGAGTTTTCAGACAAGTGCTTTAAATGAATTTGAGCACAGAGGAAATGGCAAAATCGAAATTATTCATACTTTTTATTTTCTGGTCATTAGATTAACATTTTTCTTATTAAAAAAATCAAAACATAATGCGTAATTGTGATATTAATTTTTTTATTTAAATCAGTGGATTTGTTTTTGTAGGTACGGTTGATTGGAAAAACGCTGAATTTGTTTGAATATTTAAAATTTTTTATTTTGACAAGACAAGATATTCTGGCATGGTGGCTACATCGTTTCGCATGATTCATCCAGTTTACGCGGGACTAAAAATATGATATAAACATGGATACAGCGCTCGTCAGCCGTATTTCTTTGCAGTAATCTCTAGTTATTAACAGTGGCTCAATCGTCTATTCACTATTTAAGTGTTTCTATTAATAATCGATGTATTGAAATAATCGATCATTATTCTGGTTAAGTTTTTCTGACGATGTGCAGCAACACGTGACAGTGTAAACAATGATTTCTTTTTGGGTGCTACAGAAATTCGAGTAGTCTGGAATCTAGCCTTAACAATTTAACTCTTAAATATAACCGGGGAGACTCAATGTTAGGGAAATATGGGAATGATAAAGGAAAATGGTGTGAGATAAGAGACAACACATATATATGTTGTTGAAAAGGCAGCATAGTTGAGCCAATAAAATTTTTTATCACGTTAAAACAATGAAGATTATACATCATTTTGATTCCTCAGATGGATTCCTCTGGAAATGACTAATTAATTATGAATTAATTTTTTTTGTCGTTGGGTAAAAAATTGTGGAGGGGAATTCGAAGGATTTGGTTGAATTGAGGTTAGAATCCCGTGGTTCTTATGTAAAGTTAAAGTGATCAACACGTGTAGATTTTGGAGCCCATTTTTTTAAAAATTAATTTGCGGCCGAAATTGCTCTCGTGGAAGGTACCGAGGAATAAGAAAAATGCTAACGAAATTGTTTTTACATTCCAGAAAGTGCAAACATATTTTATGATGAAATTAAGTTTTTTACAGTTGTTTTGAGGCATAAGTGAGTAAATGAGTAGGGAAGTAATGAAACAATTATATATTTATTTCGTTGAAAATAATGAAAAAGTATGATAGCATTTTTTTTGTAGAAAATTCTGTTTGCTAGAAATCCTTCCATTTTCATTTTTCCATTTTTCCATTTTTTCCCATTTTTCTTGATCCAAGATATTCGTATAATTCAAATAAATCATTTGGGATCTGGGATTATTAGGATGTAGAATTCCAGAAAATTTGTTAATTTGGAAAGGTTTAATTATCTACAAAAATACGCTCTTCATTTAGTTTCTAAATCCAAAACTTGAAGAAATATTTTCATAAAAAGTATCATACAACAGTAGAATTTATCTCCTCTTACAAATTTAATACTGAAAAAATTCTATGATAATTAGGTAAAAAAAAAATGAATGAGTAACGTAGATGATTAGAAAAAATAGTTGTCCGATATAAACAATAAAAATCCAATTACTGGCACAGTGTCTTTCATGATAGCCTTCAGGAACTTCCAATTGTATAGTCTTGAGACCTATGGCTACCTCTTTCATCGAAGCTTGTAATCGTCAGTTTATTCTCGAGATAAAAAGAAAAAGCAAAAGGAAATTAATTTGCAACTGTGCCAGAAAAATCCAGCACAATATAATTAGTAAAATACTCAAATCTATTTACTTCAACCCACGTAAACCACATTATCTGAATAACTCAATGCATTTCAAAAAATTAATCAAATTAATCGATAATCAAGAAAATACCTTCAATTTCAATTAGTATAACTCTGGAAAATCAGGATTTACGGGAATGAGGTGAATTACTTACTAATGGAAGGGTTCTCACCACAAAGTGGGAATTATTGATGATCAATTAACCACCCGAGAATTTAAGAATTGATGAATAAAAAGCTTTGAAGCTGCCGCGATCAATACCCCAAAGGGTATTGTTTATTTTTAGTCATTCAAAAACTTTTCGAAGCTATTTGTGATGGGTGAAGGGTCAGTGGAATTTATAAAATATCTCTAATTTTTTTGGAGCACGAAATAAAAAAAAAAATATTTGAACGATGAAATTAATCTTTTGAATCCAAGGGGAAACATTAATTTTTTCAGAAGCTCAGAAGGCAAAAAGAGGGGCAACTATTCAACATTAAACCCTATTAATGGCTCACTCAAAATTAAATAATTTCTCCTGCTTAATAAAACGCTTAATACCAAATGGTAATTTATTTTCGGTCATTCAGGGAATGTTTCAAAACTATTTCTGAATGGTAAAAGGTGACAGAATGCTAAAAAATTAAAATCTTTGGAAAAAGGCTTATAAAAAAATTTAATGGTTAAACCCAATTTTTCATGTCGAGAAACAAATACTAAAAATGAATAGGTCCCAAGAATTTGAAGCGAACCGGAAGGGAAATGATAAAAAAAAACCTAGCCATACTGTCATCAAATTAAACCCTATTAATGTAAAAGTCCCATTTCACCATTTTCAATGTCCTCTTCCCCCTTTTTCACCTAAAACCTGCCTCAAATAAATGATTTTTTATATTTCAATCATTGAACAATTATTCGAAATTTTTTGTGAAGGGTTGAGGATTACTTCAATTACTTTAAAACCGTGAAAGGGCTGAAAGAATAACTAAAAAAATTCTCCGATGAATAAATTCGATGTTTTAAATTTTAAAAAACTAAGAATGAATTGAGTCCTGAGAACTGGATTAAAACTTGATGAAAAATTATAAAAAGCTAGCCATGCTGTCGTAACTTTAAACCCTAATAATGTAAAAGTTCCCTTTCACCTGCTGAGAGTGTACACACACGTTTAAACTGCTGGTAGAAGATTCAGCCGAGAAGCCAGCCGAGACATACGATTTAACTAATTTTTTTACAAGTCTGAACCCATTGGTAGGTGTCTCGGGATCAGTTCCGCTTTCACCGACACTTCAACCAGAAAAGAAATTGTAGTTTTTTTTTTAATAGAGGGAAGTATTGAAAGCTCCGTATTGATTAGGAGTTGGAGAGTAGTAGGTTTGGTTTTTTGAGAGATTGTAATGATGATAGCACTTGGTATTTTATCTTCCATACCACTTCAGTGACATTCGTGCACCGAAACAATTCACTTGCCATCCTCGTTCACTCGGCTCGATCGACCGCACACCGCCCAGTCTCGTCCCCAATCACTGCGATGACTCCGATCTTGGCGTTATTGGTTGATTCCACCGCTGAAACACTCCCCAAAAGACTATTTTCAACGTTTCGAGAGTACCAAAAACTACCGTTTGACGCTGTTCAAAGGCGCCTCTGTCGTTTATCCTCCCTCCCTCCCTCCCCCTCTTCTATCCAATTTGACGTTTTACCGGCTGATAGAAGGAATGCCAAACGCAAATAAAAGGAAAATAATACACTGGGCACTAATAAATAGGACTTAAGAGAGGAAACTATTATTTTTTTTTATTTAACCGTGAATGAAGGGAATGGCGGGAAATGGATGGAAGTAATGGGAGGATCGATGAATTTTTGAGCATTAGAAAGTCCGTGAAATGCAATATCTGCTGGGTTGAATCAATGTTTTGGAGCGTTTGTCGAGGGGAAAAAAATTCTTTTTATACAAATAATTTTTTGCAAAAAACTGGGCTATTTTCACTTTTTAAACTCAAACAACAAACACATCAATTTTTGAATAAGAAGATTTGGAATTTTCGATTTTTCAGTTCACAAATTACAAAAATTCTCGAATTACACGCTTTTAAAATTATAACAAAAATTGGACAATAAATTGTTGTAAAAAAAAAACATTGATCCGCCTTTTCCGTCCACCCCGAGATAAATTTCCCGGCGAAAAGTCCAGTCCACTCCAGTCGAATAAAGAAGGAATCACCCATAGCAAGAACTCAAGTTTCCCACTTGCATCCTATACGTTGTTGCTTCGTCCCTCGTTTCGGCGGGATCCCCACAGAGACTCTCTCGAAAAGAGTATAAAGAAATAAATAAAATTGAACGCATAGAAAGAAGGAAACAGCACGGAAAGGGGAAGGAGAGCCAGGAGAAAAGAAAAGGTGGTCTCAACGAGTGAGATAAAGACCGAAGAGTTTAACCGTAGACTGCCGAAGGCTGAACCAATGGGCGAGCGTTTCTCTACCTTCTCCACCAGTCACACAATCCGACAGATACCCAACATCCCCCAATCCCCCAACGTCCCCCCAACTGAGACCCGAACAGACACCACTACCCAAACGTCGTATTTTCGTATTAGAACGAAATCACCCATCTTTAATTTCTTCTCCTCCTTTTTCACGCAAAACCACCTTCAAATAAATCATTCCTCCAATTTCCTGAGACACCTGAACACAATATTTACCACCCAGTACCCTTAAAAATCACAATTTGACACTTTTCATCAACGAGACTAAATAATAATCGGCGATTTATTAGTGAACCAACTTGATAAACGTGGTTTTGCGCAGTTTCCATGACCCAGATTGAAACGAATGGGGAGTTTGCTCGGCGTACGGAACAGCTGTTGGGCCGCGCGAACATGTCGACCACGGATAAAACGGCTTGGCTATTTCGTTGGAAACATGCGCGCGCCACTTGGCGGCTTCGTCGCCACTATTTATCAGGGACGTACGTATAAATTTCCATTATTTTTACAAAAATCGAGGGAGGGTTTGGTGGGTCGTTGCGCGGCCGGAGGAGGAGAAGCAGTACAGCTGAGTTACAATCTCTCAAAACATTCTCATCCCTAAACTCTCCCCCATCAAATTCCAATCCCTCGCAAGCCAATCCATTGCAAAACTGAAGCTCCAAAAAAAAAAACGAAAATCCAACTACTTGAAGTCCTTGACTTTCGTTTGAATTTTCTCAGGTTCCGAGGGGTTACTGACCCCTGACAGGTGTCTCCCCCCCTACCCCAACCCTCGGGAAATCCATCCATCCCTTCCCAAATCGTAATAATCCATTTCATTATTTTGATAATGAAAGATTAACTTTTTATGTCGTCCAAGATTTATGAATAACTCGTGAAAAATTCGAGGCTATTGGAATTGTTGACGGTACCCGGTGGCCTCATCGTTCCGGCGTCCCTCGCTACGCTACTGTCCCGCTAAAGTAAATTCTCCCTCCTCTCGCCCCCCACTCCTCTGCCGCGCCGTCTCGCTATACGACCAGTCAGTTCCTTGTTTGCCATACAAAATCCAATAGTTTGCCTTGGGTAGCCCCCGTCAGTTGCTAGTATGCTCCGTCGCAGTATGTTTTAACCGTCCCTTTCAAATAAAAAGGAGAAAAAAAAAATACGGCAAAAATAAATTTAGTCGTTTTGATCTGTCATCGGTGAACAACCAATCGCGATTAAAAATTAATAACGTGCTGTGGAAAACGCCGAAGATGCGTGAGAAAATAATTCTGATACGGAGTAGACGGTGGTATGAAGCTTATGTGCGTGCCGTTAGGCAAAAGTGCAAGGGAGCATAGTAGTTGTTTCCTGTTTGTGTGCGGCTGGACCGGCCTGTCGTCGGCTAATTTGAATAATTTTCACTAATTCATTACCAATCGAATATTATCGTCGATGGTGTGGACGTAAAAGCGGAGGCAAGAGCTAGAACCATTAAAAAAAAACAAAGAAATTAGAGGGAGACAGGAGAGAGAAGAAAGACATCATCGAGTGTGTGTTGGGGCCTGGCGTGGATTCTTCTGCTACGTCGTGGAAGATAGAATGTAAAATAAAGGAGAAAAGAGGAGAAAATAATGCAGTGATACTTGAGTGGCGGGAGGGGGGGGGGAGGGGGAGGTGAGAATCTTCAAACTCTTAGAGTACTTATCTTTATTTATTTATGATGTGAAGTATTAAGTGAAAACTAGTTTTGAGGTGATTATTTATTAGTTGTCGCTGAGTTTGAGGGGGTTTTGAGTATGTGGGAGTGAGAGATTACTGTCGTGACGAGGGTATGTATCACCCAGGAGGCCTCGAGTCGTCGTCAGGGGCCCCCACACCTCCCGGTATTTGATTCTAATTGTGAGTGTTTAAGTTAAGGTGAGGATTTTTGATGGAATTCGGTGTTTTTTTTTTTTTTTTTTTTTTTTTTTTTTTTTTTTTTTTTTTTTTTTTTTTTTTTTTTTTTTTTTTTTTTTTTTTTTTTTTGTTTTTTTTTTTTTTTTATTTTTGAGTTAGGCTTTGTGGCGCGGTTAAGTGTGTTATGTATTTACTGAGGAATATATTGCGTAACGGAGGAGAGCGCCGGAAAACGCGAGATCGTGTGCGGCACTTTGCGACATTTCTTTTTTTTTCTTTTTAAACTTTTTCGGGGAGTTTTTGGGGGCTTTTTCGAAGGATTTTGCGCAACTGTGGGGTGCGCAGGGGATGTGTTGGGGATTTTTAGTGAGCGAGAGTGGATTTTTGGGTGTTTTTTTTAGGGAGGGGGGTTGCGGGGAAAAACACCTCACGCGTCCCTCCGCGCGCAGAAACATCAACACCAGTGTCGAGTTGAACCACTACGAGTGTAGATGAGAGTTCCGTTGCGACCCGCTCATTCGCTGCTTCGAGGGTAATGAGTGATTGTGTGTGGGTATGTGTTCGGCGAGGGGGGGGGGGGGATTTATGTGGGAGGGAGGTGCCTTCGAGGCCGCTGGTTTTGCCGGCAAACTTTGCTCTTACGTTTTGAGGGAACGCGTATTTATTCTTGTGTTCTGGTTAGAATATAAACGAGTGTTGAGAGGTGTTTTCGTTTTTCTTTGTCCTTGATTGATCTATTCATTTTTTTAAACTACACTCGTAGGTAATTCGAGGGAAAATATGATATTATTGCAACAAATTCAGGAATCGAACACGAGAGTATGCGTTGTTAATCAATTTTGTACGCTAAATGTATAGAGTAGTGGCTGGATTCAGAAAAGAAATGCAATGGAAATTAAAAAAAATCATTCCACTTGAGATTTTCCTATTTTTAATCTATTAATGAAATTTCAAATGATTGAAATGATTTGAAATTTTTTCAATTGAACATTGTTACACAAACTAGGGAAAAGCTTAGTTTTTCAATAATCGTTTTGCAATGTTAGACAAATAATTATAATTTTTTTATATTAATTTGTAAAAAATTGTCATTGAAAACCGATATTTTTAAATTTTTTATTGATGTCGACAATTTTTAATTAATATTGACAAAATAAAAATTGTGGATATTATATAGGGCATCAATTTTTAGAGAAAAATAATGTTTTAAAAAATTAAATTGATGTTATAATGAAAATAGGAAAAGTGTTACCAAGCAAACAAGTCGTTGACTTAGAATCGGTCTCAAAGAGTGTTCTTAAAAGAAAGACAGTAAAAAAATTAGGCATCTACTTTGCTAATATCCTTCAACTAGAAATCCTTTTCAACTTGAGGCGAAGAACAATTGGTCGAGATTACCGTTGCTATCAAAATTGATGTTGATTGACTTACAGTTAGTCCTTTATAATTGACAACCTCCTCATTGAGAGATTTGACTATTAGCCATCAGTCATTGCTACAATAACTTTACATGCATAAAATAACGACAGATATAATGTGTTTCAGGGCCGGTTGATTCACCTCGCAGTACCTACATCTGATAGGTGAGTATCCACTCACCCTAAAAGAGTAAATAAAGCTCAGTATTGGAGGACAGTAAGGCCAACAAATATGTATGTCGCAAAATCTACAAAAAAAATTGTGCTTGAAATTGATTTATCGTCTTGGTAGCTGTCTATAAAAATAATATTAAACAAAAATGCGAATCGAACTGAATACTATTGTTCTCCAAATATTTCCGAAAGTGGAAACTTTTTTTTTTTTTAAACTGAACAGATGTATATAGATGTTTTTAAAAAATTATCTACAACGAAAACATGTTCATGTTGTGTGATAAATTTCTTGATATCTGTGATATTTGCAAAATAAGTAAGTAACTCCATGGCAATCTTGGCTTTCATCCTCTACCAAATTCTCACAATAATTATTTTCATGCATTCGATAAAATGAATATGCAAAACAGAAAAAGGCAAACCCTACCTACAAATTTGACTGACAATACAAAAGATAACTAGAAGTACAAATTTTGTATGCTTTCAGAATTTCCAATGTAATTTGAAATGAAACGAGTTCGAGGGGTGGACGAAGTAACAACGCCAATAAGAGTAACACAGAAGCATTCGGCAAGTGTCAGTGGAGGTGGAATAAACAGTGCTAACAGTTTGGAGTATCACACTAGTGGAATTGTGAGTGGAGTTACGTCTGGTCAATCAGTGAGGCCATTAACGTCCAAAGAAATGCCGGGTAGTATACAGTTTGGGACAACCCAGACACAGCAGCAATATGCTGGGGCCATTGTCGTACCAGCGGCTGCCCCATCACCTGTCAAGGTAAATAAATTCTCCTTTCCAATTTAACAAAACCACTGAAACCTCTGAATTTTTGTCAAGTCACAATTAAAAAGAGACTTCTGCAGAGCTCATGAGTTCAATGTTTATGGTCTCTATTGTATGAAAAACATCAAGTACAAAATTTTTTAGGGTGCTGTGGGTGGTAACCATGGTACAACGTGTAGCAGCAGCAATGTGAGTACTGGATTGCACGTTAGTACTGGTCTAGGTGTTGTACCACAACAGCCTATTCCAGGATCTCATGTACAGTCATCACATTTGCAGCAACCAATGTTGAGGCACAAGGTATGGACGTCATTGTACTCATGAGCTCTAGCATGTATTTTTGGTTTATTTCCAGAACATTATGTGCATTATAATTATTTGCAAATCTTTACTCATTTTTCATTGAATTTCGTTGAGTATGCAGTTATCTCGAAAATGCTTCAGTAAAAACTTATTTTTATTTATCCAGCCGGCCGATCTAAGAAAGTTTTTTTTTTTCTTACGAGTAATATGTAGAGTTATATAATTCATGATGATAGACATTTCGAATCACCCAATCGAATCGATGATTTCGAAATGGAATCGAATTTCGTTGTGTATGCAATTATTTCGAAAATCATTCAATAAAAGCGAATGTTTGACTGATAACCCGAGGTCTCTTTAATGTTTGTTAAAATTGCAATCCAACAGATAATATTTATAATTTCAAAGTGAAATGGGCAATGATCTTCCTGGACCATGGCATTCAGTATATTTTATACATTCTTTATTTCTTACATTTCTTTATTCATTTATAGCTGAGCCTCAGGTTTTAACATCCTATTACTCAGCGACTTATTAAACTAGATATGTTGTTAGAAGAATGCCTTATACGCTGCATATCTAATTTATCCACACCTAATTTCTATTATTTATTAAATATTAGCATTTGAGCGTCTGAAAAATTACGGTAAAATGAGGGAGTTTTCCTTTTATTTTCGTTTTGATAATTGTAGTCGATTAATTGTCATAAAGAAGGACAAATGAAGAAATCAGGATAATCGCATTTGTTTTTCAAAAATTTCCTCTTTAAGTAATCTAGCCTCTCTCTTTCTCTCTCTCCCTACAAAATGGTCAATTTGAAGATAAATCTTTTAAGAGGCTTTCTATAAGAACTAAATTGTTTCGTTTATTTAATTTCAATAAAACTACTACGACAAATTTTGCTTAAACACACTAACAATATTCGGTTGACGCTTTCCCTTTTCTATCAGTCTAAAAATTATAGAATTTTCCGTGAAAATGGAAAACAAATTATTTCCAAAAAAAATTGATGAATAACCTTAAAATCACGGTCTTAAGAGTAAATTTGATAATTAACAAGAAGTGAGTCAATTGAATTAGAGGCAAATTCGAATTGTGATTTGCAGATGACTCCATAAATCACTCTTAGTCGCTCATATGCGAAAAATAACAAGAGAGTATTTTCTGCAAAATTATACCAACTCCAAAAAAACTATTACGATTATACTTCGAATTCCCTCCCATTTTCCAAGATGCTTGTGAAGCAAGCCATGAAATTTTTAACTCACCAGAATTTAATTAAACCAGAAAACTTCAGTGAATCGTTTTCAATTAAGAAAATCAACGAGATGTAATTTGTTTATGCTTTCAGGTGCACACAAATACAACAGCCCCATTAGCCCCAACGCCCCCAGCAAGTCTGAGTACCGGTAGTGGTTCTCAGCAGCAATTTCAAAGGTTAAAAGTTGAGGATGCACTGTCCTACCTTGACCAAGTTAAATACAAGTTCAACGATCAGCCTCAAGTGTACAATGACTTTCTCGACATAATGAAAGAATTTAAATCCCAGAGTATAGATACACCAGGTGTCATAACACGTGTTAGTAATTTGTTCAAGGGACATCCTGAGTTGGTAGTCGGTTTTAATACATTTTTACCACCCGGTTATAAGATTGAAATGCAGCCCAATGAGCAGGGATATGCATTTCAAGTGTCAGTGAGTATGCCAAGTCCAACAGCTACTCATACAGCAACGATATCCCAGCATCACTGTACAGTCAATGTTGGTTCACCACCGGTGGCATCACCACCAGGTCAACCAGCCAAAGCACCTTCTGTCCTGCAAATAATGCAGGGTACAGGGAATATACATCATTCAATTGCTAATAATATATCGAATAATAGTTTGACGATTCATGCGGCTGTACCATCACCACCGCCAATTCAATCGTATAATAATTCACACATAAGTGCAGCGCAAGCGCAAGCTGTCAGCCAGGCACTCAGCCAAGCACAGGACGGGGTACAAAACAGTGGACAGACACAACAGAGCCAACCCGTTGAATTCAATCATGCCATCAATTATGTGAATAAAATTAAGGTAATTATATCTATTTTATTATTTATGTAAAATTGTAGGTTTTTGGCCAATGCCTTTTGTGGAATTGGGTCAATGAAAAAGTTAATGTTTCAAATTAGAACTAGACGAGACAACTAAGAAAGAGAGGTTTAGAAAAAAAAACGACAAAATGTAAAGCCGGAGAGGTTATACATGATGGAATAAAAATATTATTATTTACGAATGAATGCCTAATAATGATTATTATTTTATACTCGCAGAATCGGTTTCAAGGACAACCGGACAAGTACAAACGTTTCTTGGAGATTCTCCATACATATCAGAAGGAGCAAAGAAACTTGAAAGAAGCCGGTCACATGGGAGCGGGTAGTGGGAGTGTTCCGTCTGGTGGAAAACATCTGACTGAGGCGGAAGTTTACAGTCAGGTGGCTAAGTTGTTTGAGAATCAGGAGGATTTACTCGCTGAGTTTGGACAGTTTTTACCCGATGCAACGAGTCAACAGAGTGCGCTGGTGAGTTTTTTTTCTGTTTTGATTGAACCCTTGAATTCCTTCTTTCCTTCATAACATTGAAAATATCCTACATTTCCTTAGTAGCGTAATGCCATTAAACACTTTTCATTGATAACAATTACTTCTTTAAATTACTTATTTTCAAAATAAATGCACCATCAATCAGTACTTGCAATTAACGTCTCAAGTTCTACCTGTATTTATAACGAAAATGATGGAACACGGAATTGGAAATAAACAGTTTTCTATATTTGAGTTATTAAATTGTAAAAATATTTATAGTATCAATAGCACCGTGTCGAATGCTCGAATGTTAAGAGACACAAAACAAATTAACCTAATCCGTGTTTTACAAAAAAACTATTATTTACGAAAGTTATTTTTGAATTCTTGAAGCTATAAAAGAAAGTTCTTGCGTGTACTTTTTAAATTCTTTTATTTGTAATGATTGCACGATTTTAGCGACACTTGCAATTCAAAGAGTTTTATGGCAAGGTTATTTAACTCCAAACATTGGAATTCGATGACTAAAAGATTTGAGCTCAACCTCAAGAGTATTATAATTTCTTTAATCACAATATAGAAATTTTGATTAATTAATTATAGTTTTGAATATATTAGAAGAATACTTGGGGCTTCGAGTTTTCCTTCGTATTATTATGGAAAAATGAATTTATCAAATCTCATTTTTCTATAACTAAGACGTCATTAACGTACATCGCGATGAAAAATGATTTTTTTAAAATATTGACTCCGTTTGTGATTCTCACCTTCAGAAGAGATTCTTTCTGACTGCGGTCATTAAATAAATTCCTATTCTTTAGAAAATATCTTCATTACTTTTTAGCATCAAAACATTAACTATTTATTTATTTCGTTCCAAGTATACCCTATTCGGGTTTTTACTAGCCCCCCCCCCCCCCCTAATTGCGGTATCATGGGCCGTCTTCCTCTCCAACCA
>JAPYZM010002894.1:0-12534 GCA_030522845.1 Psyttalia concolor
TGTCATTTGAGTTATCGAGGATTGAACCAGCCTTCGTTGAGCCTGAACTATTTAGCCTTAACATTTAGAACCTCAACAAAGCTTGAAATGACCCTGAGACAAGCCCCCCTAAGTTACCCTCGATCTAAGGCTGCCGTAAACCACCGAATCAAGCCTGTTCCAGGCCTGAGATACTCAGCCTTGGCGAATCAAGGCTCAAACAGACTTCGTTCCGTTATCAGCCTTCGTCATTCCTGGGTCATTATCTACTCAATTTAATTTTTCCCTCCTACGATACTGTCGAATAATAATTTTCGCGCTTACAATAATTTGCGTAATTCACTTCCAACGTCTCTCTCAATATGAATAATAAATCTGAAGCCTCTGATGATGTAAGTTTGAAATTAATGAAATAATTTACGATTAATGTTCTCCGCAGAGAAAAAAAAATCATTCCATCAATTATAAATGTTTCCCCCTCACCGAGTGAATAGCCATCGAATGAATAATCAAGCATAGTTTGTGATAAAGTTTCGAGCAGTCGGTGAATTAAATAATCACTCCATGTCCTGTAGGTAAGCCAACTTTTTAACTCAAAAAAACTCCCATAAAATGCCCCCCCAGGTCAGATCATGACCCAGCATTTCCCTGCAAGCCACTAGTTCACCCGGTGGATTCATTTTTCATTCGCCTCCGCGTGTGCACATACTAAATGCCTTTTGTTCTATTTTACGGAGTGATATAAACTGGTTTTATTCAGACACTTGACTGGAAAGATTATACATTTTTCTCCTTTCAGCATCACGTATGCAGTACGAGTGCTCGAGTATCGACTATTTTCCGAGTGAGGAGTACAGTCCAGACCCCAGTGATTCCACTATGGCGATACCATGTCAGTATTTTGTAATAACAAATAACCGCGATTTTTTATTACATAAATTTCATTGAGAATCTCTGCTAGAATTTTCCTTGCAACAGATCAATTCGTTTCGATTTAGCCCCGCAATAAAAATAAATTAATCAATAAATAGATCTAATAATTATTGAAGAATATAATCAGTCAAATTTAATAAACTAAATATAATAAACAATTTTCGAATAAATCTACCGAATTTTTCGTCGGATTTTTTTTCTCGCGCGAGCCAAAAAAATCGCGCAGATTCAAATGACAATAACTCAGGATTGGTAGAGTGGAATTGAATAATTTTGGATTCATATTAAAGCTCTGGTTTTCAGCTTCAAAATGAAATTAAAATCATTAAAATCACTTCGGCCCATCCCGAGTTATTAATGATTGAAATTGGGCCATTTTACCCCCTCTCATTTTCGCTCCCTCTCTCTTCGTAAACAAAAATTTAAAAGAGCGTGAATCAAAAATTCAATATTACAGACCTAATTTACCCGAAACATTCCAGACGCGGTAACAAAGTCAGCCATCTTCTTCTTCGCAGCAACAGTACTCCTCGTTATAGCTGAAGTTTGCTACTTCACTGCTCATGTATCTCGCCCTCGACATCGTCTCTACGTTTTTGTGGCCGGAGTGGTCTTCACTATATGCGGTAAGTAAGAGCATTGGAAACTACTCTCGTTGACTCGATAGCGTAAAGCCCCCCCAGTCCTCGAGGAAATCCCTCTGAGGGTCGGAAAACGATCGCCCACCTCCCACTTCCATCGTCTCATGTTCCGCGGCTTTTTCGGCCCCAAAGCCGGTGAATTCGAGTGTAACAACGCGATTCCAGTGAAATATGTGACCATACAACCGAATAAATATTGAAATCGAGGGAAAACTACTGCGACGTTGTATTTTCCTCTCGTCCCTCAATATTGATCGAGTGTTATTATTATTTGAATGGAGAATTCATGTTTGCTCTCGTCAACAGGTCTTCTCATGCTCGTTGGAATGATTATGTACATATCAGTATTCAAGGCGGAAGTTGGAAGCAAACTCAGACCCAAATCGGCCTTTCAGGTCAGTTTAGTTGTGCTGAATATGTTTTAACTGCAAGTGTATTTTTTTTCTGTCTACCTGGAGCAATTTTCGGTGAAGTACTCGACTAGATTAATTTGATCGCTGAATTTTTTAGGGAAAACTGACGAATTCTCGCGATTTTCTTCAATTTCTCGAGAAAAAAATCACCAGAATTTCACTTTTATTCACCTTTTTTGTTAATTAACAGAAGAAGTCAATGAATTCTACTGAAAATTGTAGAAACTGTCAGGTTTTACCATTCGATATTGAAATTAAATTAATTTGTTCGTTCAATAAAAAAAAACCGAAAAATTCTGGCGATTTTTTTTGCAATTTCGGCAGAAAAAATCGCGAGAGTTCATTCTTTAACACATTTATTTGTTAATTAATAGCAGATGTCAATTAAAGCCATTGAAGATTGTGGAGACAATAAAGTTTTACTGTTTGACATTAAAATTAAATTAATTTGTTCGTTTTCCTAATTCTCTAAACGTTACACTTTTTGTACTCACTAAATACGAAAAATAAAAATTTAAGAAGTCTTAGATATCATTAAAAATGTCGACGACTTTGCGAAAACGTTTTCTCCTAAACAATTTAATTTAATTTAATGTTACTTCATGAATTTGACAAAAATCTGTTGAACGTAGAAAAAAAAGCCACTCCCAAGTGATGAAATCCGTAACTAATCAAATAATCTCACACGATCGATGAAAAAAAAATGTTATTTTCCAACAAAAAACGGATAGATTGTTGCTGTAGTCATAAGAATTAATAACACTCTTCGTGTTTACTCGCAACACACCCCCGGATCCATGAATCAAAGTAATAAATACAGCTTTATGGATGCGTCCCGTATAAAATTTGATGGAACGCTTTTTTCTTCGCTCTCCCCCATTTCTTTTTATCCCCAGCAATTTTCCACTGCAATATAGAACTCCGCTGCTATTCCATTCGATGCTTCTCTCGTCGTGTGATGAAAAATTTTCTGCCCTCTATTTTTCAGGGTCCCCCGTTCACCTACAGATACGGTTTCTCATTTCTATTGTACGTCAGCGGATTTATCACAACAGAAGTCGCTGGTACATCCGCTATATTTCTTTACATATCGTGGCACCAGAGGGATTTCAACAGACGAGAGGCTAAGCAGAAAAATTGTGATGTGAGGGAAATGTTGACGGATATGAGTACCCCCAATATCTTCTTCTGACCCACTCCTAAAATTATCCAATTTTTAAATAGAAATAGAGTCCGCTATTTTACAGAAAAACAAAACCACCCAATTCGCGAGAACATTCTACGGACTGACAATAAAAATATTCAACGAAAAATTGTCTACCGAAATTAATAGGATTTTAATTGTTTGTACAATTTATTCTATAAAAATTCTGATAAATTTTTGAAAATAATTTCTCCACTCGAACGAAAATATTTAAAAAATATTTTGAGCAATTTTAAAATAATGAATAATCGACAGTACGTACGAGTAATTTTTTCTGTTAAACGGTTTCTATTGACCATTTTTGTCCCTAGTTTTCTGCCGTAAAAAAATAAGACTTTCTGGGACTCGGATATTAGAATTGGTTAAAAAATCAGGCGATCATGTGAATTGTGTTAATTAACGTCGTAATTCCCTGTTGGCTCAGAATGTCTACCACGTGGCCAATCACGTGCGTCAGCAGAACCTCCACCCCCACCACGCGCACGGAAGTTTCCTCTGCGAGAGACACCAGAAGCGCTACTTTTTCAGCCGAGACTCAGTGGATCAAATGGATTTTGACGAATTTTTACCGCCGCCCCCCAGTCTCGATTATCCCGACTATCCGGGACAATTTCCCCGGGATCTGACGACCCAGACGGTGAGAACGAAACCGATTATACCAATTTCGCGCACCTTAAACGCCTCATTCGCGCCTTGTGACAAAAAAAAATTATTCGAGGCCCGTGAGCATTTTTTTTTCGTCTGACTTTTTTTTCGCCGCCTAAAAAATCGCGCAGATTCAAATGACCATAGCTCGGGATCTGTAGAGTGAAATTGAATGATTTAGGATTCATATTAAAGTTCTGGTTTTCAGCTTCAATATGAAATAAAAAACATTCGAATCCACTCAGCCGATCCCGAGTTATTAATAATTGAAATTGCGCCATTTTGCCCCTGTTTCCCTCTTCCATTTCCAATTTTTGTGATTACAAAAATTCTTCTATTTTTATTTTTTAATTAAAAAAAAAATCTCTCGGGGGGGGATTTTCGTCGTCAACCCCTGTAGACCGCGATTCGGGGCCAGTGGCAATATTTTTTTCGTAACGAGTGCGGAAAAGACGTTTTTAGGTCGTTCCCAGCAGGAGCTGAGGGGAAATAATAGTCAGAAAGTGTCTGATTACTTTTAATTCCAGATAAGTACAACAGCCGATGTGGTTCATGACGAGTGCAGCCCGGGACTCCCCCAGGAGTTCGTGACGTTCGATCTGGACGCACCGTTCCCACCTGGACCGCCGGTGAGGAACAGCGAGTGGCCCCTGGAAGCGTTCAGACGGACTACTCCAGTCTGATACAGCGTCAGGTAAAAAAAAAACTATAGACTCAAGAATTTTTCTTTTTCAATGGAGACAACAATTGTTATCCATTAATTTATCATCTGCTGAAAATATATGTTCCGTTGCGCCCGAAGAAAATTCAATTAAATTATCAGTTAATTTTAATTAATTTAATTTGAGTTCGCGTGAGAACTAGAGGACATTCTTGATCCGAAATTTTTCGCATTTTTTATCTGAATAATAATCACTAAAAAATTATGGGGAATAAGTAAGCCATCAGTTGAAACATACTCTGCATTCGAAGTCGATAACCTAGACAATTGAGGCATTTAAAAAATTCTGGTACTTCTGCGATTAATTATTTTCCCTGTCTGACCAGCAATTCCGTTACTACTTAACGAGCACTTGATTTCAATCAATCTTTTTCATGTGCGACAGACTGAATAACTGGAATAACTAGAGATTGAGTAATTTCGCGGGCATAAATAACAATGAACTTAAAAATTAAATTGAAATATTTATTTAATTTAAACAAATTATATTCAATTTATCTCAAAAATTCTTCGAGCGCAACAATATTTTCATTAAAATGTTCATTTGAAAGTTGCATTTTATGAGAAAGTGGGAAATTATTTTTTCGAGGAATTGGGAATAATTTTCGATCATTAAATTCTTGTTTGATGCGATTATAAAACGATTTTTTTTAATTATTAAAATAACTGAGTTGGAGATTTTAAAGTAATCTCACTTGTTCGAAGGTACGCTAAGCTGATTGAAAATCCTGCGAGCGACTCTTCCGAAACTTCGGATAACGATGAGACTAATCACTATCAAGTGGAATACAAGGGGATCCCTGAGGACGACACTTGTCCCATAGTTCCACTGTGAATGCAAACTTTATATCAACTGCCAATTTTTCTAATAATAATGAAGCATCTCTCATTACGAGATAAAGGGACGAACCAAGGAAATATTGATTGGTGGAGGCGGGCGAATATTATAAATTAATGAAAGGACTGAAGTACTCGATATTTCCATTAGTTCCACCGATAGTTAACAAGAACTATTTGTGAAATCGAAACTACTCGTCTGTTTTCATTGATTTACGAATGAGAGGAGAGTGGAACGAAATCAACAGCTGCGACTCTATTTAAAATGTTAATAATTCATCCGATTTTTCTGAATTGAGGCTCGCCGGGAATGAAATTAATTGCAAAATAGCGAGCTCTAGTCATTTCTTGGGCAATTGAATTTAATTTTAACAATCCGGGACTTTTGGGACCGTTGATTTTCAAGGGAATTGCTGAGAAATAATTTTATCGAAAGAGCGAACATTTTAAATGAGTCCAGTGTTTTTTCCTACGGATAGATAGATCAATTTGTAAATAACCAGTATTAATCTCAATATCAATTGACAAAAATCTTTACATGTGATGATTTAAGGCTGATTTGTTCGAGTAATCGAGGTTCTCGTTAAAAAAAACCTCTGTAATTGAGTGTTCAATGTGTGAAAATTTTTGAAATATCTTTTTACGATGTAAATTCACTTCATTTATTACCCCAAAATTACAAGAATCCTCGCGATTTATAATGTATATAATATTTTTACCATAATTTCTAATCAACGATAGTTGTCTAATGGGAAAATTGAGTTTAATGAGAAGCTAATGTAAATTTTCCTTCCAATAGAAAAATTAGATTTACCAGAATTTGTAAATGAAGTATACCAATAATTATACAATTAAATGTATCACATTTTTTTTCGTCGTCTCTCATACGTCATCGATCATCGATCAATCATACAATTAGTCTAGGAGAGGGATAATTTTATTTACACTGTCATCTTCTTAATAGTGGGCGTTACGCAGGTACATTTATCTCGTGCCAATGTTCGATTGGGGAAGTGGAGAAAATTATGGGGAATTCGCACTCGTGAGAATATTTTTGATTTTGTATTTTTTTTTTTGGGGTTTTCAACGACCGATGATTGTGGGCTCGTCTGCCATCGCTATCTCCTCGGTCGGCGCTTTATCGCGCTTACGTTTCTTGGAGAACAGGAGGAAGGCACAGCCGGCTATCAGGTTTCCCATGCAGACGAACCAGGCGAGGATCAGGGAGTAGCCGTAGTGCAATTTGGCACCTTTTGGAAATTTTTCGGGGAGGTACTTCATCTCGTGCTCGATTGACGAGAGAATTACTTGGATTACAACCATTCCACAGGCGGCTGGAGAAATTACAAATATTTTTTAGCTGTTTAATCCCTTCAAAATCGCTTTTATCCCATACTCAGTCGGACTATTCAATTGAAAAATTATTTTTATGCCTGCGAAATAAATTAGCCGGCAATAAAAATTTTGTATTCACGAATGGCAAAGTCCAATTGTTGTTTTAGAATTTAAAATTGGTTTTCGAGATTTAAATTAATAAAGAGAAATTTAATTAAGTATTTATAAACCATGAAACACCAAGTGAAAGAACTAATTGATTTAACTAAGTGAATAATTAAAATAATACTTACCACTGATAAAATGAATTCCCCCAGCCAATCTCTTAAACATATATCTTGGATTTCGAAAGGTGTAAATTGAAAATGAAAATCCCATAATCATAATTATCAGGCTGATAATGGCGAATGAGACTTGTGTTCTAGCGTAGCCTGAAAAGAAAAACCGAGGCCAGTTTATCCGATTTTTTTCCCCAAAAAAAAAACAATTTTGTAAAAAAAAAACGTGAAATTAATTACTCACTAAGTACAGTTTCGTCGAAGTCGTCCAGATTTATGGTGTACTCATTCGGGAACATGTCTCGGTAACTGCAATTATCTTGAAAAGAAAAAAAATCATGAAAAATTTATTCGACGATTTTACAGAGAAAAACTTACAATAATAACCTAATGTTTCGCGATTCACCCCATTCTCGCAGGACCTCCACAGCCCCTGGTTCCGGTACTTCTGTACATCGGCGGTGTTATTGTGAGGGTACTCCACGCTGTACCAGTGGTCAGTGCAAATGGCTATTGCCCAGATGGACACGGACAGGCCGACCAGAAGAGTACAGCCGAGAAGTATTCGCCTCTCGAAAATAATCTATAAAAAAAATGATTGATATTCAATTATTTTAATTTTTCATTCTGATAACAATTGTATTGCTCCGGCCATTAGTTACAATTTCCAATGAACCTTCCCCATAATAACTAAAATTAAAAAAGTCTCTCAGTAAAAAACGAAATTTAGAAAAAACTGATAATCATTGGAGGAATTGATTCAAGAGTTGGTCAAGTAAATTAATTGAATTTATTTCCTTCGTTGTTACAAATGTTTCCTTTATTTTACATCTCCACAAGTCGTCTCTCCCCCAAACAATTCTTAAATATTTTCCTCCTTCAAATAAACAAACACGAGTAGTGGAAATAATTTGCAGATTGTTATTATCAACAATTACCGATGAGATGTAATTTTTTAAAATTTCTTGTCAGGGAAAATCGAGGCTTTCCGGTAGTTTTCCTGCATTTTACGAATGTATTCCTCGCATCGCATGCATAATGCATGGCTCAATCAATTGTAACTGAGGAGGCGAATGCAAACGAGCGAGTCCAGAGGAACTCAAACTAAAAAAGTTAAAAAATTCCAACTAAACTCCAAGTAAAAACTCAAACGAGAGTAGGGGATATCTATTCGAGAAGAATGTTCAATTTGCATTGGCAGGAGATATGGAATCACTCGGGCCAACGCTTCCTTCCCGTCTCCTCTGATTAGCTTCGAAAAATCGACATCCATCCCTGGAATACCAAAGTACTCTCCATTCCACCGGGAATACCATATCTTCTTCAGGAAATCACCTCAACCCTTCAGTTTTCAATGTTCAATATTTCGAGATCGGCCGAGTAAATGCCCCCATTTTTTTCCTCCTTTTTTCAATCGTCTTCTTCCGAAAAGGCCGCCCACGAGATTAATTCTCGACTTGAGTTTTTCTAATCACAAATTATTTTTTTTTCTTTCTTTTAAAGATTAATTTTTTAAAGATCGTTGTCTCCCTGGAAAATTGTCATTAATTATCTAAAAATCAATCAGTCAACGCACTCGCAGTATTTAATTAACAAACCACACAATTTTCAACACTCGAATTAAATTTAATCCTATCACCGAATAATTCGCGAGCCTTTCTCGACTAATTACCCGTCAATTAAAATTCTCTAAAATTTTGAAATTGATTTACGCGTAATTTATAAGTTTCTGGCAATTTTCATTATTTGCCCACGACAAACGGCTTTTAAAAAATTATAAATTTTCGGGAAATGTGACTGATTAAAACCTCTTCACGTGCCCGAATAAATTGGGGATAATTTTAATTAATCCTCGATTAATTATGCCTCAATTAAAATTATTCAAAATTGCGAAAATGATTCCTGCATAATTGCTAAATCTCCAATAATTCCAATTATTTATTCATGCGACGCCCCGTTAAAAATTCCGAATTTCCATAAAATCTAATTAATCAATCTCTCCCTCCCCTTAAATTGTTCAATTCCCACCCCATTAATTAATAAAAAAATTTCACGACTTGTTTATTAAAGATCTTTTTGTGTTTTTCCATGGCGAAAGTGGATAATGGGAAAGGCCCCCGTGGAACGGAGTCACGCGTGGGCCCATCCGTGACCACGCGTGATAAAAGCCCCCTCACGAAATGGAACAACCCCGAGGTAAGTCGATATACCCTAAACAATCAACCCTCGTAGTATTTAATTCCCAAATTACCCAATTTTCCCAATTTTATCAATCTCACCCTCTCCCCCAAATTGTTCAAACCCCTTTCACCTCAATCGAAAAACGTCAGGATTTTTTTATTAAATATCTTTCCCGACATTAATCATTGAAAAATGTGGTTTTCCCATGGCAAAAGTGGATAATGCCGAAGGCGCCCCGTGGAACTGAGTCACGCGTGATAAAAGCCCTCCCGGGAAATCGAATCATCCCGAGGTAAGACGAGAAGGTGAAACGGAGAGAACCCCTTCACCATGCGCGGTCTGAAAGAGATAGAGAGAGGTCACTCACCTGGTTGTAGAGTGCTTTCATGCGGCTCGCCATCCTCCCCTCTCTCCCTCCCAAAGTATTGGTGCGGCGGAAAGATTGCGGAATCGCTGTCTCCCGAGAAGAAAAAAAGTCCTCACTTTTTCCCTCACCACTTGCCGCGATTCAATTTTCATTCACTCTCATATTTACAATGCAATTAGTTCAATCCTCCCGTCAATTTTTTTCCCCCGCCCCCCACCCCTCTTTATTTCTGTTTATTCCGCGGAGTCGACTCACTCGCTGCGCAAATTGCCCCAGCTATCGGCAGTCTATCCACAAATTCCTGGTTTGTATCTCCGGTGCATCGGCGAATGTTCATTGCCCACTCACCCCCGGGGAATTAAATCACTTGGGAAACTCACTCCTAAGTGCGACTATTCCAACCACTCGATTTCCATTCCAATTAAACGCCTCATTTAACCGTCGATCTCATCGCAGCCGACGTTATTTTGTAAAAAAAAAATCAACACTTCGCCGGTATCCGGTGAATTAATTCACATTTTCGTGGATTTCCCGGCGAATTTTCCGGGGGTTCAAGTGCAATTGCTCAGTCGATGGCGATTTAGGTGGAGTCCAGGGGCTGAGACAATCTGAAATGCAGAGAATAAATCAAAATTAAGCGAGTGAATTTGGATTTTGGACTAGGGTAAAACTCCAAATATTTACGGAGCAGTAAATTCCGTCGTAAATTATGAAATATTTACAATTATTTCCTACGGTTTTTAAACAGTTGACGTCGGGCTGTTATTGTATTGTAAACCGTCAATATTTTCTCGCGGATTTATAAACAATTGGAGACTCGCGGACGCCTCCGCGAGAAAATTAATCGATTTCGAAATTTGGGACTTCAGATTTTTTCAATAGAACTTGATATTTCGCATTCTGAAATTCCAAATATTGACGGCAAAATTAATTTTATTCTGAATCATTGAATATTATATAAAGATAATTAATTGTTAAATATAATTAATTTTTTATGAATATAATTAATTTTTAAATATTCGATTTTATCTGATTACCGTCTAACAGAGGCCCCCATCCCCTTCGCGACCCATAAAAAATCATTCGCGACAATTTCATCCTCCGCCTGCATAAACTACCCCCGAGCCTCCCCGAAACCCCTCCCAACAAAATAAAAATTGCCGATAGGCCGGCGGGTCGCGGTCGTCGCGATCGTTAACTTAATTAAGCCCTCTCGAGTCTCATCGTCCGCGGACTTGGCCGGTCACCAGTTGCCCAAGCCTCGCCCTCCCCTCGGGCGCTCGTCATTCGAGCGATCTTTTGTTTCTGCGACGCGAGACCCCAGGCGTATTGGCATGAACGCCAAAAAAAACGCCCGCGACTCGCGTTCACCTCCTCCACCCCCCGCTCCCTTTCCGCGGAATAATGTCAACAGTTCGACACTTAAAATCCAAAAGTGTCTGCGGCCTTCGGCCAAACAATATCCGCGGAAAATCCGCGGAATTCCGTGGGTACAGAGCAAGTGGCGATAAACCACCGGTTATACTCGAACACGTTGTTCCACCGGTGGTCGTCTCGTATCCACCTCTCGTGTGCTCTCAATGTGTATATTTAGATGTCTGTGTGCGAGGGGAAAAAAAAAATTGAACATTGGCCCCGTACCCGACACCACATTCGACCTGACTCCTCTTTCCTACCCGCGGCTAAGTATAGAGTTTGTCTAGCTGAGCTGTCTTACGCCGTTAATTTCATCGACAGACTATCATGTGGTCATCAGATATCGGATCTTTCCGCCCGAACATCAGGGAATTCTATTGTTCGGGGGGCCAGTGAGAATTCTACATCACTTGAGACGTTCGTTACCTCGAATCGAGACTTCCCCCAATTTTTTATTATTTTTTTCCCCACGATTTATTTTTTTTTCGATAATTTCCGAAATTAAGGGCCGGGTGTCATAATTATCACCTCGAAATCCCCGTCACTCGTTGCACGTGAAATACTGACCAAATCGTCAGCAGACATCATTTCCGACCTGCAGAAATCATGCGCGGAGGTCGGAAATTGGGTTTGCTTATGATTTAATAATTATTTTTCCTGTAATTAGTCGCGGGGATTCCGAGGTTACCAGCTATTGCACCCGGGCGTCAAAGGCAACGAAATTTGACGCGAGCGCAACAAATGCGAGAATTTTTTACTGCAAAAATTCGGACGACTAATTTCTTGATTAATTTAACAATTGTCCTACAATTGACTTCTCTCCATCGAAATCAATTTTTTTTTTAAATTAGGACGAAACGGATTTATTAATATTTTTACTTCGTCCAGAAAAAAATTAGCAATTGCTTCCGATTTGATTAATTAATAGTAATAAAAAAAAATTATTAACCTTTGCCATGCAAACCGACAACTGATTTAAAAATATAAAACTGTATCCTTCGTTGTCCCATAAAATTTCCTTGAATTTATCGAGGAAAAGCGGCGGAACCGATTTCTCTTCCACCAGAGACCGACTAGTTACTCCCAAGAGCCCCATATTCTACGGCATTTAATTTATCACACGGGAATAACGGCTCTCCCGACCTCCGCGACTTACGTCTTATTTCTGTTACGTATCATAACTTGCTCTTTCTCTCCATTGACGTCACAAAAGCCCTTCAATCGTCTCGCATTGTCCCCATTCCGCGCTTTTCTTTACGACTGGGCACGCGGAAATAGGGAAATTGAGGCGCAGAAAATTCTAGTGAGCACGAGGGAATACCGTCCGCAATGTTAATTTCGTCACACGAATAAACAAATGGAAAAAGCTTTATTGGAGCTAAAGCGGAGGAAAAAAAATACTAGGCTTTAGTTGTTGCGCGCGCGCAACGCCCCGTTGACGGAGAACTATTTTCGTAACGTTTTTCCTTGTTAATTTTTTTTTTACTCCGCTCGGTTTCTTTGAGCAATCGCGGGCGCGGGGGCTTACCGGGGAGCCCTGAAGTTACAATTATACTCATTTTATTTCAGTGCGTGAGAAAATTA
>JAPYZM010002895.1:0-12533 GCA_030522845.1 Psyttalia concolor
AAAAAAATGGTTTTTGGCGAGTGGGAGGTTTATATCACGAGCCGAAGGCGAGTGATATAATCCCACGAATCAAAAACCACTTTTTTCCCTTGTTACGAACAATATTTTTCATCTCAATGTGTCGAAAAAGCACTTTTCATTCACTCGACGCGAAACGGAGATTGACCGAAAAGTTACTTTTCCGACACATTATGATGAAAAAATTATTTTCCAATCGACACTTTTGAAATGAATAAAATTTCACTCTGAAATTGTGCATTCAATTCGTACTTTTAATAAAAAACATCCAACAAAATCCCAATCTCGAATAATAACCTTTACAGTGCAGACGGAATATTCTGGCGATGAGTAAATTTTCTGGAGCAAGTGGAGTCATTCGCCGTTTACCCCACATTTTCCCCTGCGCCATACAGTCTCAACTTTTTCCTCTACACAATCGCGTGTAGCTCGGGAATATTCCATACTATTGTCCTTAAGCGGGAGTATCGATGGAGTTCTTTTTGCAACTGAGGACATTTCCCCCAAGAAAATCCACGGCATCCGAAACCCTTACAAAAGCCCGAGTCTTCCCTACCGAGAAACCATCCAAATTTGAGCAGCACAAGTTTCTTGTTCGACAATTGAGCCCCTCCTCCCCCGATAATCTTCGACACGACAACGAGATTCCCTCGGACACTCTCCCCTCGCATCGCTCTCCACACAGCCCAGCTGATTCTAATCCTATTTATTGAGTTTATTATCCAAAATCGTTATTGAATAAAAAAAAAAACAAACGAACCGTTGCCTCATGCTGACAATGCTCACTCGTGAATGGCTATTTGGCACGACAATGTGGACCTCACTTGCAATAAAAAAGAGAGATTAATGTTTTCGTATGACTCCTCATTACCCTTACAATTATTTAAAATACGTGGAAAAATGAAGTGAATTCATCACGCACACGTCATGAGTGTTCTTCTTTTGTACATTATTTGTACAAATTATATTTGAGCAGTTGTTCGGCTAACAGATATTTATGGCTCATCACCTCTGCATCAATAATCGGTGACCCCCCCTCCCAACTGTATAATTAGTCAATCCATTCATTACAATAAATTGATTAAAAAAATTCCTCACGTGACATTATCAAGGATGAAACGGGAATGATCATCCCTGTCAAACGGTTGTCTCTATGTCAGCTATGGCGTATTGTCAACAAATACTGTCCTTGCCGTAATTATCCACGTAAATGTCTTGAGGTGTGGCGATGCTGTATCGACCCCCCATTCTACTGCTTGTTAAGCCATTATTGTGATGCTGATGGGGATGCTGATGGGTGTGATTCACCTGGAGATGATTGACATTCATGGCCACATTTTTCTTCTTCTTTCGGGTTTTGTGACGGTATATGCAGTATTTCAGGCAACCAGTTGCGAGGAGGAGAATGAGGAAGATACCCAAGGCACCAGCGCCAACTGCTACGTAGAGTAGGGTCACCCCAAATCGGTAGGAGCAGTTGTCCTCCTCCTCGTCGAAGCCCGATGGGCAGTGACGGACGCCGTCGCACCAAAGCACTGAGCTTATGCAGGCCTGGATCTCTGGGCATCTGAGAATTATCAATCAAGAGAGTTCGAGTCATTTATCCGGTGTTGTTGGTGATTTTATCTCGGGAAGAAATTGTCTTTAGGATGATGGGGCAATTTTACGAAGGGGACACTCCTCCCCAGGGAGAATTCATCCGGTAAAATTTCCCGTTTGGAGAGCCTCTCCGACGCTGGCTTTCACGACGAAAAAGATTCTTCATTCAAGCAGATGGACTGCTTGAAACAAGAACTTATTCTTTACAATATTACTAAATTCCTGTCACGGGACAGATGAACATATTAAAATTTTCTGGCAATATTACGCCGCGAATTACCATTATTTAGTTTTTTGCGGTCATCTGCAGCGCAAAATGGGATTTATTATGAAACTACTCCCCCCTCTCGGCGCGCTCGAGTGCTGGACGGCAGATGGTAGGTCTGATAGGAAAATGGCGCATTCTAAATTTTCTTATGATTAAAGTTTCTCCTGAATAACAAAATAAAAACCCTGGACTATCCTCTGATGAATTTTTCATTTTTTTCATTATATATTCATGCCAATTCTGTTTTTAAGGGCAGGGCAATAGTGCAAAACAAAAGTTTCAGATAATTTGGTGGGAAAAGATAATAAAATGGCGCGTAGCTTTCCCAAAGATAACCGGTCTGGGCCTTAAGGGGAATGAATAAATTTGAGGTATAGATCCTCGACGCAATTCAATCAGTCTCAGGTGAAGTATAACCTCCGCATTGAACTAAAAAAAGTTTTTTCCCTGGGCTGATTGAACATCGTTTGTTATAAACGAGATTCGTTAACTACTGACGACCGGTAGAATTAAATACAACCCACCGAATATTCGTTAACATTTAACGAATGCCCATTTGAGACTCGATCCCGGATTTCAGTGGAATCCATTCCTTCACAATAACTAGTCGACGTAGGCTGAAAGAAACTTTTCTGGCTAACGTGGTTTTGCCGAGGGCGAGAGCTAAAAAATCACACGAACTAGAGAAGTTTTTGCCCAAGCAGATGACGGAGGTTATTTTTTGCCATTCCCGTTGTATATAGTCAGGGATTCACGAGCGAGTAAGCCAGGCTAGGACTAGGAGAAAAAAAATGGGATTACAATTTTCAATTTATCGACAAGACTCACCTGTAAGGACATTGTTCATGGGGTGCCCCAGTAGCCACACCCCCCACAGTCCCACCCTGCAGTACTCCCCTCTTGGATATAGCAATCCACGTAACAGCATAAGATCCGTGCTCCCTCTGCAGAAACTCGACAACAAAGCTCCTCCCGTGCTGCATCATAACCCCAATTCCACTGGTATTGGCCACACTCGAGTAATTCCATCCCCCCGAGAAAAAGTCCACAGTCTTGATCTTCTTTCCCACATCGGAGCCACTCTCCGGACAAATAACACTCCTCTCCCTCGTATTACCGGCGGCATACACAATAATCCGATTCAACGTACTGCAATCCTCGACATTGTCATCATTAATAGCAAATCCAGTGGTTCTCAAATAGATAAAGTGAATTCTGGGATCTTCGGGCTCAATGAGCCAGGGTTCATTGACACACTGTGTCGACGTGACATCCTCTGAATTATCGCTATTCGCCCGCTGGAGTACCTCCTCAATAGCAGCCACATCAATCATCCCATCATCGTGCTCGAATCTCGTTGACATTGGACTTCTCAGTGAGATTTCACCACTTGTGCCACCAAGTCTTCGCTCCTCAAAGCTCGACGGACAACTCTGCTCGCTAGCCTCACTGCTATCCACAAACTGGTACTCTCCCTCGAAGAAAAAATCATCGTAATCCTGGGTGACATTCATCCTCGTAACCGTAAATTTCAGCTCAACAACGTTGGATGTCAAGGATGTCAGTGCTATACCGCTCTCAGTGACATTTGAGCACAAACAATCGCGATAAAGCTTAACACCACTCCAGGGATACTCGGAGACAACGAGCTCAGCATAACCTTTCTTCCTCTCATCGGCAATTCCTCTGTCGCACGCCCAACGATTGACAAGTGGATCAACATAGGACATGCAGACTTTATCACCGAATGAAGCCCTCGATACAGTGATCTCAATTCGTTGATTGACCTCAGCTTCAAATCTGTACACACAGCTGAGATTCTGTGCCCCACCACGTCCATAAAAAAATACACTCTTCGGTGATGTAAATTTGCCAGATATCGAGGACTTTTTAGACTGTGTGGATTGTCCAGGTGACTGGGGCATTGGTGTTGAGGATGCTGAGAAGACAAGGTGACAGGACATTGAGTCATGAACGAATTCGTAACGAAGGACAAAGGAGATTGGATAGAGGGCACTTCCCTGACGAAGTATGTGCTCAAGAGTTAGATCTCTCGATGTGGATACGTAACTCTCAGAGAGACTGCAGGGTCTCGTGTGTCTACTGCTGTTCCTCAGAAGGCTGTGGTCACACAATAGGGGAATGTCGTCCTTGCAAAATTGGCCCATTAATCTTGGCTTTCGCGTGTGCTTCTTACCTGTGTCCAGTGCTCGCGAGGGATTTCCATCCCAAATTAATAATTTAGCATTGCACTCGTTTCCCGAATCAATGCTCGCTGCTGGATCTGTACTTGCTGCGTAATATTTGATGAATGATATCCATACAATTTCGTTGGGCTTTCCTTGAAAGTGATAGCGACATGTTGTGTTT
Organism: Psyttalia concolor; assembly: GCA_030522845.1. NCBI lineage: Eukaryota > Metazoa > Arthropoda > Insecta > Hymenoptera > Braconidae > Psyttalia > Psyttalia concolor. The sequence goes on from JAPYZM010002895.1 coordinate 4,256, forward strand.
GGGGGTAATGAGTGCTTTGGATTCTCCAGAATTCCCGATTGGCTCTCGTAGCTTGTTATGTGAAAGTCACAGTTGGCATTTTCTTTGACGAATGTCCGGGATTTCTCGTCCACAAATAATACTTGCACTTCGAGCTCAAAACCAGGGAGAAATGACAGGGGCACAGGGTGAAATGGATTGTCATATGGAGATGTGTGAAATTCAAGGAGCATTGTATTACGGCTGCTTACTATGTCGGGTACAGCATCACCACCGCATAATCTTACCAGGACTCGGTCCGTTGTTGAGCCACCATCGTAAACTGTGAGATAATCTTGAACAACGTTACACTGATCCCAGACCCTAATGAGAAAGGGAAATTTCATTTTAGTTCAACATTTTCCGTGCGGTGAGTTTCTGGGTTTGTTTGGAGGGGGAAAACGAGATTTCTGAGGTTTAATAATTGGGGTTTTATCTCGCTGGGTGATTATTATTAATGAGTTGCTCCGTGCTACTGCTATTCAGTTGCTTTTTACAATTGGATGGAGGAAGAATTTTCAAAAATAAATGCTAATTTTTGCTGGGGAGCTATTGAAGGGAATCGTTAAATATTTACTACCGTCGATGGATATTTCGTGTTTTTGGGGGTGGAAAATCGGAGTGAGCATGCTGTTTGTTCAATTGTTATTGAATGTTTCGAGGAATCAAAGTACTCATTTCAACATGTGTTGATATGGATTTGTGTAAACAATGAGCGGAGAATTATTGAGAGATATGTGTGGATATATGTATCAGTAAACAGCAATTGCTGGTGAATAATTGAGGAGTGTTTATTAATATTGATAGCTATTTCAATAGGGACATCTCGGGGTTCTAATTTCACTCGATCGAACTTTATTTTGTGGGTTAAAAATTAATGAGTTCATTCCTCCGACCAGAGACCACTAGCTCAGCTGACATTCAAGGAGACATGACTTATGCAAAATCTTTTAGAGCTCGGACAACAGCGGCGGTTCGTGTGTCAATAGAACTAGGAATTCCTGGGATATATGGCAAGAGTCATCGCTTGAATTGCATTAAACGACTCGCACGAGTTGGGTCTTTTTAAATTTCTCCGGAGGTAGTACTTTCTTGGATAATTAATTGAGTTAGCGTCTTCTTAAATGGAAATACTTGGATAAACCTCGTCGAATCTTTCTCACGAGTTAAGCCTTTTCTTACAAGACGCATCCAAATAGATTTAACTCGATGTTTTACTTCAAAATGGAGTAACGCAATTTCTCCCACGAGAAAGCACTATCTGTACTGAAATTTGATAAAGCATATCAAACTCATGTAGACTCCTTTGGAGCCTGAACAACAGTAGCGGTTCACAATTAACTTTTTAACTCTGCCAGCTCACTTTATTTTTTACCTCACACTTGACTTTCAATGAGCTCTCAAACATAATGATACAATGAATGTCGGTGTAAGTACAGAGTGTGTGAAATATTTCATGATCACTCCTCCATAAATGGATGCCTCAATAAACTCAGTACAATTTTAGGGAGCCCGGGAGTCCATTACAAAGTATTAGTACTTGAAACGTAGTTAATAAACAACTACCGGGGTTATATTTTTGCCGTACTGCTTCTAGGGCTTTCTCGTACGGGAATTGGTATTACATACTTCCCAAACTCGAAAACCCTAAAATCACTTCGGCAAAATATGATGCCGGATGGGTGTTATGGGGTTTTTTGCTCGCGTGGTTGGCCACCTCGCCTTCGGCTCGGTTTGCCAAATACTACACGAGCAAAAAACCCCATAACGCCCATCCGGTAATATACTATTTTAGATTTCGGAGAAAATATAATCAGGCAAATTAAAAAATGGCATTGATTGCAGTGGATTTTTTGGCTGGAATCAGGTCGATTTGTACATGATTTCAAGGTGACTTGAATCAATCCCCAATTATTTTAGAGCCAACCCGAAAAAACCTCTAGAGTTGTCCAAAAACTACTCGACAAATATTTATGACCCTGGGGAAAACGATTTTTGGGAAAATCCGTTCACGAGCGGTTGTACTATAAACTCGAGTGCGATTTAATGCGAAACATGTGTTCAAGTCTTGAAAAAAGCTTTTGCCCTCTAGTGTAATAAACTTTTCCATGGGTTTGTCAGTGATAGTTTTATCATTTGTTACAGTGGATATTTCGGAATGAAAGGACGATATGAAAAATTTCTATCACAACCTTTTTTGCGGGCGCAATGAGGGCTACAAAAAATCTAGTGACCAAAATTTCCCTATCGTCCTCGAATTTCGAGATGTTCATGAAAATAGAGAAAAATGGTAATTCATGGGAAGGATAATGGACAAGGAAGCCATATACTGACCTGAGGATTCTCTGGCTTCTGTCATACTTGACAACCTGATCCTTGATGTGTATCTTATGGCTATTCCGCTGACTAACGGCCAGCAATGCCCGATGCCCAGGTGGTGCACGATTATGCTCAACTCGATAGTAGCAAGTAACATTACGTGGATAAACACCAGGATAATTCGGTGATTGAAGACGACACGCTCTCGTGTCACATCTGGTGAGTACTCGGTCGCAATATGTACCGTTTACCAATTCACCACGCCACGTTGCCATTGTACTGTTTCCGTATCGTAAATGTGCCTCGCTACGTTTGAGAAATTTGTATGACAGTTTGAAGTCAAAATTGTATCCGATGCCCTGTGACAGATTGAGGAAAGGCTTTTATTGATTAACAGGATGTGTCAAGTCAGTCGAAAGGAGCATTACGATTCACTGAATTGCAACGGGTTTGTTAATTGAATTTGAGGAATTAATGGGATTCGATGGGAAGAAGGGGGCAATCGGGAAATTACCTGTTCAGATAATCTGGCGAGAAATAAGGTGAGATTAATGGAAGGTGTTTCACTGTAGTATACTGTGTATCCCCAAGCACTTCCACACCACTGGCCACCAGTTGCCGGCCTTCCCTTCTCGCGAATTGTCATGAAACCATCCGGACATCCTTCATTCGTGAACGAGAGAAATCTGCCGACGGTGAATGTGTCGAATGTCAACTGGAATTGCAGGAAAATTCGAGTGAACACTTGGAGTGGAAAATACGGGGGACTTGAGCTAGTAAATTTTCTCACTATTCTGTCGATTTTTGATAATTATCTCGGAATTTTAAGCAGATGGAAACAATTTTGATAGAATCGTTTTTATGGAGATAATTGAGATTTATGGAAAATGCTATGAAGCCGAATTTTTATTTTTTTCCCTTCTTTCTGAATGGAATTCCACCTCATTTTCCAAATTTAGGCCAAACCATTCGTTTTTTCTGTCTATTAAACGTCTCTAATAAATTAAATTTCGATTGATGCCAATAAATACCGTTCGGCTATCCACATTTAATGGAATTAATGGAATTGAATTATTGGATCCGAAAGAATTAATTGACCCGCAAGACCCGGTTATGAACGATAATACAAAAATTCAATTTGGACGACTGCCCCACTCTCGTTCAAACTAAAAAAAATATGGCGCAGTTCTTTTAGATTTCCTTCATATTTAACGCGGAACGTCTGGAATGTTCTCAGAGTGAGAAACCGAGACAAATATCACTTCGTCCTCGTCCCTACCACCTCCGGTTAAGGAAGGTATATAAATCCGCACGCTCCCCGGAAAAACAGATCAGTCCATCTGCGACATCCAACCGAAAACAGTTAAATTCTTATGCTCGACGTAAACACATCCCAGCGACAAATACAATCTCTGTACACAACACCGAGTTATTATTACAATACCCGCATCAAGCTTCTACGAAAAATCTTCAAAGACAGCTGATAATGTCCCCCGAAGTATTCCCCTAAAATCACTCATGACGAATAATTCCCTCATTCGATGGATATAATACATCTTCATTAACCATGCATTAACTCGAACTTGAGAGTGATCGTTGAAATCGGGCCACGAATTCCCGACGAAATTTCCCCCATTAAAAATTCATTACCTGAACTAAATCCCCAAGATCACCTCCAGCAGCTGTGAAATTCAGGTAGCAAAGGAATGGCAGTCTGTCCTCCCGGGGACGTCTGACTTCCACCTCATACGTCCTCCCAACGTCACCGTACAGTGTTCTATTGCAGGCTGCAAAGGGACAAAAAAAATGTCATTGTTCCAGAACTGAGGATAAAAAAAAGGACATATTAAAAGTTTAATCACGTGTGCAGTATCTCGGCTCGTCAGATTTGTCGGCGCAGTCGTCCTCGCCGTCGCAGAATTTGTCTTGTGCGACACAGCGGCCGTCGTCGCAACGATACTCGGATGGCCGACATCCGATTGTCGTTGATACTACTGTTGTTGATGTACCGGTAACTGTTGTTGCACCGGAGAATACGGTGAAGCCTGGGTAGATTGAGTACCCAGAGGTATCTTGAAAGCTAGCAGTGGCTGGGATACTTATGACTGATGATAATGCCGCTAGTGCGGCTGCGATCAGCAACCGCCGGTACACCAACATGCCCCCTCACCCTGACAGGCAAGACATTAAATTTGTGGTTATGAGAAGTTGAAAGGGCCTGTACAAATTGTCAGATTAAGAGTGTACATTATTTCCACCAAAATCCACATATTCTTTTTTATTTTTTTCAGCTAATTTTTGATCAGACAAACGCGAGGAAATATAAAAATGCACAGGTTTTGGGTTTCATCATTAATCAATGATTCATAAGTTTTTACGCACATGCACTTATTTTTTTACATTTTTTCTCAAGGGTTGAAGATTTAGAAAACATACAGGACGACTGGGCAATTTAGAGAACGTGACAGATTTATTCTCCTCAATTTCTATAAAAATTGGCTGACTAATCGGCTAATTTTCATTGAATATTCCTCTTTGTGTATGAGACCGCAGTAATTTTTATCAAGAGCAGTGAAATGTTTTTAAATAACAGAAATTTGAAGGAGGAAAACAAGTGGAAGAATTTCTCTCGAGAAATTTTTTGTCGGGGAACGAACTCAATTAGGTAAATGACTCCAAGGGGAGGACCGGGTGAAATTTTGGCCTTTGAGGTGTTCTCACCAGCTGCGTCCCCGTTGCAAACCGAGTAACGGTAAGTGCTGGTGAGGCTTGATACCTTCAAATAAGATGCTTATAAGATACGGCCAGTTGAATTTATATGAACACCTAATGAATTGAATTTCAATCAGTAATCAGGACCTGTAAGTACTCGTTTCAATTTTTCTTTGAAACTGGATTAATTCGCCCCTTAGCGCATAAACTTATTAAAATCCACATTGAAATCTGACTCAATTTGGTGAATAGCTGGAGAATAAGGAATGAACACGGTTGTACACCATTGTACACCTTGTGGTGTTCACATCAGCCGCGTCGTTATCGCGAATCCTGGATAATGCCAAGTCCTGGGGGGGTTGATACCTTGGAATAAGATAGTTTACCACAAGTTGAATTTATATGAACACTCACTGAATTGAAGTTCAATCGGTAATCAGGACTTATAAGTACTAATCTAATTTTTTCTTCGAATTTGACTTAATTCACTACTTAGGACCTTCACTAATAAAAATCCACATTAAAAACGGACTCAATTTGGTGAATAGCTGGAGAATAAGGAATGAACACCATTGTGCACCGTGTGATGTTCACACCAGTCGCGGCCTCATCGCGAACCCTGAGTAATGCCAAATCATGGTGAGGCTTGATACCTTGAAATAAGATATTTTACTGCAAGTTGAATTTATATGACCACCTGATGAATTGAAATTAAATCGGAAGTCAAGACTTATAAGTACCCATCTAAATTTTTCTTTGAAACTGAATTAATTCACCACTTCGGACCTCAAATAATTTAACTCCACATGAACAAAATAATATCGGACTAATATCGGATCGATATCGGACTCAAGTTGGTGAGTAGCTGGAGCATAAGGAATGAACACCATTGTACACCATTGTGCACCTTGTGGTGTTCATACCAGCCGCGTCCTCCTTGCGAACCCCGGGTAATGCCAAATTCTGGTGAGGCTTGATACCTTGAAATAAGATACTTTACCATAAGTTGAATTCATATGAACACCTAATGAATTGAAATTCAATCGATAATCAGGGCTTGTAAGTACTCATCTAAGTTTTTCTTTGAAGCTGAATTGATTCACCACTTCGGACCTAAACTATTTTAAGTCCACATTAATAAAATAATATCGGATTAATATTGGACTCAATTTGTTGAATAGCTGCAGCGTAAGGAATGAACACCATTGTACACCATTGTGCACCTTGTGGTGTTCACACCGGCCGCGTTTTCGTGGCGATCCCTGGGTAATACCAAATCCTGGTGAGGCTAGATACCTTCAAATAAGATACTTTACCACAAGTTGAATTCATATGAACAGCTAATGAATTGAAATTCAATCTGTAATCAGGACGTATACGTACTAATCTGTTTTTCTTTGAAAGTGAATTCATTCACTACTTAGGACCTACACTAATTAAAATCCACATTAAAAATGGACTCAATTTGGTGAATTGCTGGAGAATAAGAAATGAACACCATTGTACACCATTGTGCACCTTGTGGTGTTCACACCGGCCGCGCTCCCGTGGCGATCCCCAGGTAATGCCAAATCTTGGTGAGGCTTCATACCTTCAAATAAGATACTGTACCACAAGTTGAATTTATATGAACACCTAATGAATTGAAATTCAATCGATAATCAGGACTTATAAGTACTCATCTAAGTTTTTCTTTGAAACTGAATTAATTCACCACTTCGGACCTAAACTATTTTAAGTCCACATTAATAAAATAATATCGGACGCAATTTGGTGAATAGCTGGAGCATAAGGAATGAACACCATTGTACACCATTGTGCACCTTGTGGTGTTCACACCAGCCGCGTTCTCGTGGCGATCCCTGGGTAATGCCAAGTTCTGCTGAGGCTTGATAACTTCAAATAAGATACTTTACCACAAGTTGAATTTATATGAACAGCTAATGAATTGAAATTCAATCAATAATCAGGACGTATTCCTACTAATCTAAGTTTTTCTTTGAAAGTAAATTAATTCGCCACTTAGTGCCTAAAGTAAGTGAAATCGACCATAAAATCAAAGTCAATTTGGTGATTAGCTGGAGAATGAGAAATGAACACCATTGTACACCATCGTGCACCTTGTTTTTATATACGGTGATGAATTTACCGAATTTATTATCCAAATGTATTTAAAATTATATAATTTATATCCCTTTTCTAGGAAAGGTGAGGGTATTGTACGCAACGCAATTTTTCATTGTAAATAAATTTCAATTTAAGAGAAATCAGGACGAAACATTCTAAGCCAATTTCCATATTATTCGTTCCGGCGAACGGCGGCAAAAGCCGTTCGCAAAATGCATACGAATTAATTACGTCGGATGATGGCGATGTCGAAGCATGTCCCCTGGCCACAAACTTTGAATATTTAACCCGGCAAATTAATGCGGGGATTATCGTGTAGAAGCTGGTTACCCGTTCGTGTGGATGAGGATTTTCTGATGAATGTGACTTTATAATCTCGCCGACGGTGAGAGTGGCCATCGTGAGTCGAAAAAGTATTATTTCTCTGCTGTATCGAAGAAAAAACTATTCAAGACTCTCTTTGATGATTTTTTTGTACGCAAAATTGAAAATTTTTCTGTGTCACTGATGCATGGCAACGGGAGAGAGAGAGAACTTTTACAGATCAAAATGCAGAGCGCATTCAGGAAAAACTTGAGGAAAATTTTCCTCAATTTTGACGCATTCGAGAGGACAATTCCCCGAGTCTGAATTCCAACCCATAGAAATGGAGTTGGAGTCTTCCACGTTTCTACCCAACTTTTTGCTCAACTTCATTTATTTATATTTTTAGAAAATCCCTCTTCTAATAACGAGAGTACCCGTCATTTTTTGAATCCACGCGGAACCCCCCAAAAGATGACTGTTCATTTAATTTCATTTTGTTCTTTATCCTGGCATATATACCCTACTCAGATTTTTACATTGTTGACTATTTTAGGTGGCTAGATAACAGATATTGTAGAAACATCAAAATCGTATATTTCAATACAAGTGCGACTCAATGTGTCGAAAATAGTGTATTTCAGCACGTGTGGGGCACTTTCGTTTTCAACGTGTGTGGGGTTTACAGCATGAGCCGTAAGCGAGTGATGTAACCACACACGTTGAGGACGAAATTTCCCAACAAGTCCTGAGCATAATTTTATGCCACGACGCCTGGAACCGGCTGAATTAGGCACAA
>JAPYZM010002896.1:0-22408 GCA_030522845.1 Psyttalia concolor
AAAAAACGCTTAGAATCGCTCTAGCTGCAATATTACGGCCGTAAAATACAAAAAACCGCGGAAACTTCTTTTCGCGGCTTCTGTATGTGTATTCCTATGTATTTTCGGCTCAGGAATTCAATGCCGTTCACTTCGAGTCGATCGGACGATTAGTTTTCGAGTTATCCGCGAAAAACCAAATGATCCCAAAAAACGGCTAGAATCGCCGAAATCTCAATATCAACCGCGTAAAACCCGAAAAACCGTCGGAGGCCTTGTTTGCCTTCTCCCAAGTTCTCTTCCTATGTATTTTCAGCTCAGGAATCCAATGCCGTTGACCCCGAGTCGTTCGGACCATTAGTTTTCGAGCTATCGTCAAAAAAAGCAAAGATCCCAAAAAACGGCTAGAATCGCCGAAATCTCAATATTAACCGAGAAAAACCCGAAAAACCGACGAAGGCCTTTTTTGGCTGCCCCCAGTACTATTGCTACGTATTTTCGGCTCAGGAATCCAATGCCGTTGACCCCGAGTCGATCGGTCCATTATTTTCCGAGTTATCCTCAAAAACGAAATGATCCCAAAAAACGGTTAGAATCGCCGAAATCTCAATATCAACCGCGTAAAACGCGAAAAACCGTCGGAGGCCTTGTTTGCCTTCCCCCAAGTTCTCTTCCTATGTATTTTCGGCTCAGGAATCGAATGCCGTTGACGCCGAGTCGAACGCACCATTAGTTTTCAAGTTATCGTCCGAAAATGGAATGGCCCCTGAAAACGGTTAAAATCGCCATACCTTCAATGTCAACCGAACAAAAACCGGAAAAACCAAACAAGCCCGTTTTTGGCTCTTCCGGATGTCTATCCGCATGGATTTTGTATGTTCCCATATACTTTGTCCATTGCAAAAATTTACAAATTGAAGTCTGAACGATTCCAAACCTTCTATTCAATAGGAAAATGCAAATGTCAAAGTAATTTAAAATGATTCCCAGTAATTTACAAACAATAGATGCTTCTAACCCGTACCTACTTGAAATTCCTGTGGTCCACAGGACCTTTACGACTTCACCAACGCTACTAGCATCGTCTTGATACCACCCGGGTGATTTTAAATAATTAATTCTAACATAGTTACCGCTGTTTTTATAACTGTTTTACCGTCCAACGCCTTGGCGTTACTGTGGAGTTACCCATGTATAATTTAGCTGACGGTGTTTAAAGTTAAATCCCAAGGCGTACAGGAGGTGCGAAACAGAACGAGGAGGAGAAGGTGGCGATCCAACGTCGTCGGGGTGTGCGGACTATCCCCTGTCCTCCCTCTCCACCATCCGCCACGTCGCCCTTAGACTCCCGTCAACGTCGTAAGCACGTGAAAAATTAAAAAGGAGGCCAACTGTCGTCGGATTTACGTCTTTATTTATTTATCAATTACCGGGCCAACATTTATCCTCCCGAGAAATTGAGGTATTTTTTTAGATTGTGGCGAAATAGTTCCATTACTAGTGATTTAACTTATTAGATTTCGAATTTCCATTTTGTTTGTGACAATTCTTTTGGGGATAAATTAGATATTAGGTGCAGGGGGGCCAAGCAAATCCTGATTATTCTTCAATATCGTCTGATTAAAGAATGGGATTTCGAGATGATCTTTATGTTCGCAAAGATCATTAAAAAATGAGAGAGATATCAAAGTATTCTACCCTTTTATTTGTAGAGTTATTGACACGTAAATACTATCCGTGTTACCTCCCTTCCCATTTTTTAATTGATAATTACGGTAGTGTTCTATTTAAGAAAAAAATAATAATTAAGTTTTTCATAATTTCCTAGGCATCTTCAAATGTCAAGGAATCAACTACAAATCAGATTTTTTTGCAACTCCATAGGATTTTGTGAGAAAAATTTTTCATTATCAGACAGTCTTCAAGTGGTCAGAACTTAAATAGTTTTGTTAAGGATTTTTTTCAGTACAGATTTGATTCTTTTAAACCTAATTTATTAGGAAAAATACATATTTCTCTAAGAGAATCAAGAGATATTTTTTGTTTAGAAATGGAATTTATAATAAGAACAAAAGTATATGAATATACAATACTCTGTAATTTCGTTGGTCATCTTCAGAACTTTCGGCAGGTGAATTGTACCAGTTTAGCTGTTTCCAGAGATGAGGTTCTGAATAAAGAATGCCTATTGGTATGGTGGAAGTGGAAATGTTCAAGTTATGCAGCCGTGGCATTCAATATTGAGCTGGCTACGTTAAAAAATACGTGTAATGGGATTTCTACTAGAATATCAAGTGATATAAGTTTTATATGTTCTGATTACATTGGAGGTTGATAGTTTTCATCGATTTTGGCTTGAAAATTACACTTTTTTACAACAGTTGAAGGAATTCTTAATTCTCACCATGACAATATTTAATACATGTATATTTAATTTAATATTATTGTCGAATTAAAAAATAATAATGAGAGTCATTCAAAAATCATTAGTTTTAATTCTATTCCATAATTAAACAGTATGATTATTCTATTGAAGATGACACTATAATTTATTTACGATACACTCTCATATTTTAGATTATAACGAAGATTTTTAGTAAATACGAATTATAATCGAATGAAAATTTGGTCACAATACGATAATTTATTTGAAATATGAACCTGTTATAAATAATTTCATGTTCCCACCAGATTTTACGCAAACATAATAAATATTAATTTTGTAACATTCAAAAGCTGTTCACTCAATTCAATTTAATAACATCATAAAATTGATTAGCAAAAATAACTATCGTACACAAAAAGAAGGATGAATTCTCCCTTGTTTTTCCTGTTTTCTCTGAGTCGTGTATGATTAAGGATTATTAAGAGAAATTATCCAGAATATTACATAATTATTTCAACTGTTTTCAATTAGTCTTTAAATTAATTAAAAATTAATCACATCTGAATTCCTCAATTCAACTACTATTTTCCCTTCGCAAACATGACCCAAATCGGGCGGCCACAATAATTTCTTTTTTACTCCTCGAACTCCGGAAAAAAATCCCCATGAATCATTAATTCATCCTATTGACGTATTTACAACCGTAATACAGAGGCGTGCACGTGTATCCAGCAAAAGATCCAAAAAAACCTATCACGAAGAGCTCCAACAGTTCGAAGTGAAATCGCCAGGATCGAGCGATAAAACAATTGTTGTTTCCAAGGCTCAGAGGTACCTACACTCATATTTTCCAGGAGAAATACACCAAAGGGCAGTACTCATAAAACATGCAGGTGGAAATGCGGGAGGCAAGAGAGAAAGCGGCTCTTATATCTTCGGCTGGAGTATTGCGCACACCCCAAAGAGTCGAGTGTAAGATGTACCCGACGGGTTGAGATTTGCTTCATGATTATTGGCAGATATTCTACGCGTTTTATCTTACCAACTTCTACAATTTTTCGTCAAAAAAGAGGCGCTTCTTCCCCAGGAAATTTAGGGATTTATACGTGATTGGGACTAGGTATGTAAATAATTGAGGAGTAGAGAATTTTTTTATGCTGAGGGTCGATTCAGGGAAACTTTGATTTTCAGTGATGCAAAATTTTATCTTCAATTATTTAAAATTAATTTTCCTGAGAAATAACGTGTGCAAAATTTGCGAGTTCTTCAATTTTGTCACAAATTTTCATTGACCTTTTATTTTCAGTAATGCCATCACTAGTTTTCAAAAATATCGTCGCTGATTTTTCGCAATGCATCTTGTTAATGAGAAATTTTAGTAGTAAAAATCACTGATAATCAGGCTGATTCTAGTCATTGCATGCCAATAATGATCGATTCCAAAAAATTAGTGACATGTCACTGACATTCGGCATCTTCGCTAACTTATTTGATAGCTTTGACTGTAGGTTGTCTGTAGGTTTTTAGATTTTTGGCGGTTTCCATGAATCTTCTAACATTTTCCCTGAATTGATTTTATTCTCAAATTGAGAATACTGTCTAATTTCACTTCACTAATATTTTTCACAAATGTATTATTCTGCTACTTTTTTGACAATATCTTACCTTACCAAATCAGTAATATTTAGGGCTAGGCTATAATAGTTCATTACTTTGAAAAAGCCGTGACTAATTATGAAAAGTAATGACAAGTAAGGATCAAATCGCCAGCAGAGCTGATTTCCGGCTGGCATATATTATGCAGGAAGATCAGAAATCAAGTTTGCTCACGATTTAACGATTTTTTTTTGGTGATTAGTAAGGGCGGAATAGATTGAACGAAATAAAAAATGATTATTTCTCCACAGAATTTATGGAGTTTCTCTATATTTACCTCTGATTTCAATTCCTCCTCATGCAACAATTCAGTGGAAACGGCACCGGCAGAAAAATTTTGTTATAAAAAAGAAATGATACTCAAGACAATTGTTAAAAATCAAGAAAAGATCCCTTCAACAACTTGCCCTTCCACAACTCTGCCTCCAACTATCTTAAAAAATGTAAAAGCCCCCGAAAGTCAAAACGTCATGAGCCCGCGTATTGCACTGGATAGAAAAACCCGAAAGGGGTCTCAGTGTTCCAAGCACGAGGTCGCTTTGACGCAGCCCCACGGGTACATTACTAGGATTGCAGCCACCAATTGAACTCCCACGACGCCGACCTCTCGCCAAAGTCCGTGTTCCTCTCCCTGGTATACACCGAAGGGGTTCCACCTTTTGCTTGAAGCGCAGCACCCTTTATATGTCTGCAAACACTGGCGAGGCAAGAACCCCGCCGGCAATACCACAAGCCGAGGCCACCGTTCAAACATATTCCAATCGTTTCTCCTTTCCTCCCAACTATACAGTATACCACCCCCTTGTGTCACTCTATCGTTCCTTTATCGTCAGTCTTGGTTGCCCCCTCCCCTTTTACTACGATAGGTGGTGCCTTTGACTTGAAACTACTTTGCCATTGTCGAACGCAGGTTATTTGAGTTGCCTCATTGTCTGGGATCATATTGGGGATAAAATCATTGGATATTAGGAAATCTTTGCAATATGAAAGCTGCATTGTTGAAAATATCGTTAAAAGGTGACATTTTTTTATTACAAAAGAATTTGGTTATGGATCCATATTTTTGTTGCACCGAGAGAAAATAGTACATTTAGATATGATTCTGGGAAAGTGTTTTTCTGCCTACATGGACAGAAAGTGAGCATTCTAATCTCGCTTCGGTCAGTTAGAAATGCTCGCTTGCGTCCGTTTTGGTAGATAAATCGTATTCAACTCTCGAGAACAAAATCAGACAAGTATTCCACACGTGCCGGCAAGAGAAAAAACTCCATAGCACTAGTCCTGAACGATATTTTCCACAGTGATTGTTCCTTTTTCGAGTTTGAGGAAGGGCAACTACGAAATTCCGAACAAGGAAGAGTGAGGAGTACGGAAAAATACTATTTGGCCATATCTAGCGAAAAAAAAATCACTTTTTGCAACGGTTTAGTGTGCGTAAGGTGGTTGTTTTAGGCAGAAAGCGCATGGTCCCACTACTGTTTGCAAAAACAAACGTTATAAAAAGTGGCTCTTTACACACTACTAAAACAATGTACCATTTGAGTCCATGTCTTGAAAAGTATTTTCCGATGAATGCGCCTTTACAATCCAAGCCGAAGACGAAGACGAGGTATTAGCGACCTTCCGTACAGAGTGCAATAAACAAAATTGCTCCTGTGCATGCAAGTTTTCTATGGCTTCTGCATCCACCAAATAAAATTCGAAAGTTTCGCGGAAAAGAAAATTCTAAAAATCCAATTTGTTCCCTTTACTTTACCGTTTTACTCTAGCAACCCTCGGTTTTTTGTCTTGCAACAAAAGCTCCTCGAAAAGCCCCACGTACATACGTTTTATATACACGTAGATAGTTGGTTAAGCCGAACGTACAGTGGCACATAAAGCCCAACACAAGGAGGATCGCATACTTATGCCGTCGGTGCGCACATAAAGTTCACCCGTAGCCCCAGCGTCAGAAAAGATAGGAGGGCTAGGACCGCCGGGAAGAAACGGGGAGGGGGGGGGGGGGGTGGTCTGGAAAGAAGCGGGGAAGAGGTGTCTTACACCACTATATTCGCTTTCTTCTTCTCCTGCACGGGGGTTTCTCGGTACGCGGGCACAAGAATAAGAAACACGGGGGCATACATAAACAAGGAGGTTGGGGATGCAGCAATTTAAAACGTAGCCCGGAATTCCTCCCAGCGGGGCCGTAGAGCGGCCCTCTATATTACGAATTCCCTTCCTCCGTGTGTGTTACTACTCCTCGGCCCACCATTTTTTCTTTCTCTCCCGCTCTCTCTGCTCCTTTTCCCATTCTGACTCTGTGCCGAAAAATTTTCTCCAGCTTGAAATACTGGGATGAAGGAACGGAGTGAATTAACTCGGGATTATGGCGGACGTTTGTTCTCTTTTTTAATTTCTCATCTTTTTTTTTTCCTTGGGAGATGATTCAGTTTAATGGGCTCCGCGGAGTTGTAATTTTTTTGGTTCTTGTTTCGGAGTGAAGTCGGTGGAATTGAATTGGGAGGGTAGGAGTGACGAACAGAAGTAAATTGGCTGCAGGTTATCGTGCGAGATTCTTTGAAGAGACCGTTGAGATTTGCAGCGAATTTTTGAAGTTATCCATTGTTGACGGCTGTGACGCGATTGTTTGGATTAATTGTTGGGATTTTTTGGCGAGGGCCGAGTGGCGAGCTTCACGTCATTCCACAATCCACTATGAAGCTATTAACTTCATCCTCATCGTCTATTTCTCCTTCATCGTAAATAAGTCGATAATGAAGGCTTACTTGTTGATTCCAGTGGCAATTATATGTCGCCCCTAATTGTGGCCTTCAATAAATTAACAGCAAATTAATACCACGTGGCATACACGATTGTTATCTACAGAGAATGATAAAAAAAGGCAGAAGGGTCGCATATAATTGGGTTAATTCATTCAGAGGGCGTAAATTGTCGACGATTATGGCGGTACGATAAGGAGTAAGGAGAGTTGTTGAGAAGTTTGAATTTATTACATGGTCGTTTTTTACTGGTTACACGTGAGAACCGGGATTATGGTAAAACTTTTTCCCCAGCCCCCGTCTTTTTTTTTATTTTGCTTCGCTCGCGTGCTCAGTGACAATGTGCGTGCGCTTAATCCGCTTCATCTTTTCGGTGGGACGAGACGCATTCCTTTCTCTAATTTCCGGTTGACAAGTGGTTTGGTCCCTTCGTTTTCCTAATAGACCGCAATTTTTTTTTACCCCTTGAATTGATACTTCTTCTTTCGCTCGAGGAATTAGAATTCCATTGAAAATTCATGCATCCGCGACGAATTGATGAGTTGGCAAACATTAGAATGGGAAATTTGATTTGGAAATTTGCGGGGAATATTCAATTTCCACGAAACGGATGTTGAAAGGGGGGAAATGCCATGAGGAAAATGAGGTTGATTGTGGTTTTGAGATAATTTAAGTTTTAATAATTATTTATGTTGAAAGCGCGGAGCGACAGTTAGAGGAGTCCTGCTGGTATTTTGGATTATGAAAAGAATATACGGACAGTGTTGAATATTTTTGGCGTCATCACATTCAGTAATTAAGGTCTATTGTTTTTTTCCCAATTTCCAAAGGCTCAATATCAATTTTGATTGATTTGTTAATGTCGATTTTGTAGTATTACCTTTTATAAGACCAAACGCGAAAAAACAAATTTAGGTTTGCTATTTGGTCGAAATATTTTATAGGATAATGCGACAAAATAATACATAAACAATGACTGCGGTATCATTTCACGCGAGGAATATATTTCCTCAATTATTGCAAATTAGATTTTTTAATAGAGTTCCTCTCGACAATTTTATAAACATCATTCGTCAACTTTTATAAGATATTAGCATTAAAATTCAATAAATAAGTCTAACAAAAAAGAATTGCAAGTACATCAAATAATTGCTTAGCACATTAAGACATGAAGAAAAATATTACCATCAGAAACTCGAAACTAGTGGTGAAGAAATTAAATTGCGTCAGGCTATCAAATGAAATTTTTTGTCTATCTTTCTGTATTTTTATTTTGTGCAGTCAGCGATTAACGCGTGATAAGTAGATTTAGTACTCATCTGAATTTCCCAAGGTGTCCGGTTATTCTTTGGACCCGAGGTAGTCGAAAGTGGATCCGTGCCATTGATTAACCCGAGCTCCCCGTCCGCAGGATGTCCATAAAAATGTAGGAACTTGGTCCAACAATTAGCCTACGGTGGCCTTGTAGTTTCAACCAGTCCAGTACTTCTACTCAGAGCGCATGTTACCACTTGGGTGGTCGACGAAAGACGAGACAGAATTTCATCGTCACCTGTCCTCGTAGTACAATATATATTTGCGCTTCCTCTAATGTAGTAATTGAATTTCGAAATTCGTATTAACAACAACAAATTTCATTTTATTAATTCATTTTTCTCAATAATCTCACAATTACTCAGAAAGAAATTGATGCTTAATTTTTACAAGACTAAGATTACACGTGGATTTTTTTCACGAAATTTGTTTGACAAATATATTATTTAATTTTCAGATACTGAAAAATCCATTATAATTTCATATAGAATATCCGTATCTTGACTGAAAGTTCATGCACCCTTGCATTATTATTTTTATTGCAGATCTTATTTTTTTATGTCCGTAATTTTTTTTCAAATTTTAATGTATTTCTCATACACTAACAGAACAAAATAATTAAATTGAATTTGTTACCGTCGGTTTCCCCCATTTTCAGATAAAAACAACATTTGAATTCACTTGCCCGACCATAAACAATAATGTTAACACTCAGATAATGAATGATATCATCCATTCTCCTAAAATCATATTTTTCCCAATATCCTGCAGATAAAAAAAATGTACCGTTTCTACAAATGAAGTTGTAGGCCATTACCACATTTTTCATCCAAAACAAATCGATTAAAATATTTGTTACCCATAACCTAAGAAACTCCCGTCACAACGTCAATTGAATTTTAAAGAATATCTCTGAAAATTTAATCACGTTTGGATAACAGAGTGGATTAAGTCGGCAGTATAATTATTGCCTGAACTATATATGATTGATGATCGAGACGGTGTCTGGATCGATACTGGCAGACCGCCCAGTACCACTCGGCAATTCGTCTCCAACGAGAGTGTTTCAGATGCCAGTCAAATTGAGTACAGTCGAGTTGGAATAACACGAATTTCTCCCTTCAAACTCACTTAATATGAAACTGTGAGCGATCGGTTGCATGGCAAGGAGGGGCGACAGCGGAGCGACGGGGGGGTGAGGGGGTTGGGGGAGGAACTCGGAGAGGACGAACTGGAAGTATGAATTTAGCCAACCGAGACTGTCTGACCTACTTCGGATCTTCACCACTAGCTTCTTTACGGTTTTGTCCGCTCACTCCTTCGATTTCTTTGTATCTGTCTCTCCCTCTGTCTGCCACAAATAACGGATCTTTTTGGGTCGAAAGACGGATGGAGTCGCGGTTATGAGAGAAAAACCACTTATTCGTCTCATCAAATTTTTAATTAATTATTAACCATTAAAAAGGTCGATATTGAAGAAGAGTTTTTGAATGTCTGAGATGAGCATGGCGGCGGAAATCTGACATGAGAATTTTTTAGGGAATAATGAGTGTATTCGGGTAATTCAATAAATTTATCCAGTGAAAGGACGGGTGTTAATAATTAGGGACTGTTAATGGGAATTTTGATAATTGTTGGGGGGGGGGGGGGGGGCGGGATTTGAAATTGTGTCAGATTAAGGTGCTATTGAGAACTAACTGAGTTATCAAGTTTAGCTGAATCGGATTCAGACGGTTTTGACCAATCGAAATTTGTTTCTGAATAGGTTTTTGCAAGTATCTCGAAAAGTATCGAACCAATTTGGATGTTTTTTTTATTCAAATTTGTATTTTGATATCATTGACTTAAAATAATAGAAATAAATACACCCTCTCATACAAAGTTTTTGAGATAGAAATTTCGGCCATTTGGTTTTCAAAAACAAATATGTCTAAAAAATTATATTTCTGCTCCGTGTATAAGTCGCCGGCTATGATTATGTTAATGTTGTATTTTATTGATGATGAAAAAATTTTCTGAAAAAAATTTCTTCGAATGATTTTGTAATTGAACATTGTCGCATTTTTTCCACAATCATCAACCTTTTTGAATGCCGTAATTATAAAATATCTCCGTGAAATTGGAATGATCACAAAATTCGAGTTCAGTGAATTCAACCGAGGGAGTAAAAATGAGAAATGGAAATGATTGAGTTTCTATTGATTTGATTTTTTTTTCTCGTGCTATCAAACAGTAATGGACGACTTTACATATGGACTAAACTAATAGAACCTTCGCAGCAAACATCGCGGGCATACATGTGTAAACGGCAACCGTTCCGTACCCTGTGTTTGGAATAAGCTAGATAGGCTTGGAATACCACACAGAACTGGTAGCGATTCAGTGGCCCCTCTAGGTCTGTCCACACGAATGGCGATTCTGGGGACATTGAGGGGCTGAGGGGAGCAACTGAATCAAGTCAACCATCATCGCTTACGGCATTTTGTACTAACTGCGTTATTTCGCCTCGGTAATTTTCAACTCAAAGGATTCGATTTTATACGGGACACATTTGCTCGGCAAATATTACATCTTTTCACTGATGTATTTGCAAATATTTTTTAAACATGCTGCGTAACTTTTAATTTTGTGTTCTTACAAGAATATGCTAAATGTTGCCGTGTGCGACCGTTCATCAATTAATGAGATATTCTTTGAGGAATAGGAGTTCTTTTTTTCTCTTCAAATTGCAAATTTTCTTCAAATATCTTTTGATTAAAAGAAGGCATTGAGACGAATCAGGTATAATCTTCAAACTTGTAAAATTACCTTGAAAATGCGCTGAACGTCGAGACATTCTACGCATTCATTATGGAGTTATTTTGTTAACTAAAACCAGCCCCCCCCCCCTCCCCCCAGTCTTCTCACCCTCAGTTCCTATATAACATTCAATAGGAATCAGAACAATTTCGAGGAATAGCCTTGTATTGTCAGTTATTCAATTTTACGTCCTTCGGTAATGAAAATTTACATTTACATTTACATTATTATTATTCATTTATTTACATTTTCTTTTCATCCCGCATGCAATGTTAAATTTAATTATTTCTAAATCCCAAGGAGAATTCAATGATAATATCGTAATGAGAAATTTGAATGTCAAGTATTTTGGTAAATGTCTAATATGAGTCCACGTAGACTTTAAAATGGAACCTTGGTTACATATCACGTCTCCACGGCTCTAATGTTCGTTCTAAACCTCAATTTGATGTAAATAACCGTGTTGAGTGCCATGAATCGAAAAAATACATACCTCACCACTCTGCGTGACCCGGGACCAACGGCGTGGACGTGGCGGTGTCTAGTCCCACGGACAACACATGTTGACATAGAATCAGACGAGTGACAACACAACAATGATGTTAAAAATTATTAGTACTGTTCTCTCCGATAGCTAACCCATACAACTCCTCCGACCCTTCGGTCGGTAATAAAATGTATAAAAAATTCTTTTGTTGAAGAATTAAATCTCCACGTAAGAGTCACACTGTCAGAGAAACCAATCAATTGCTTTGGTGAGGGGGTGAAACTTGGTTCTCACCATGGATACATAATTACACTTTATCAAAACACTTGTCGTCTGCATTTTGCCGGTCCGCTGCTCGTTCCTTGCGAAAGTGAGCCACAAACTGACCAAATAGCTAGGACCGTGCCCATGTGTATTAAGGTGAATACCTAGGACACCGTTTGGTTTGATATTTTTTCATTACTCTGAACCGCTATAGACCCACCCAAATTATTTCTCTCAAAAGCGGTTTTCACATTAAACATTGGGACACGGAATCTTGCATTTTCACCAAGTTTCATTAAATTTCATCAGTGGGACCTATATTAGACATGTACAATTTGGTAATTGTGTACTATCTTTACACGAAAATGTAGATCCTGATTTCGGGTGGGTTTAACTCTCCGATTCGGGTTTACGAGCGTTAATCAATAGGGAAATGCTGTGCAGCAGTATCATGGGTACCATGTATGTATATGTGAATTTTAAATTTGACCTTAATGCTGATTTTTACAACGGAATGAATAAATTTTGACCATTAAGAAACATCACGTAACGATGCCCTTGTGCACCTACCAGTTCGCCCTATTCGTGAAGAAATTATTCTTCAATTTAAAGAATTTTAATAATTTTTTACTCACAAAAGGGTCAGAGGAGTTGAATGGGCCGACCTCTAGGGGCATTGGGATATTCACTTCTTACCATCCATCTTTGTGTTGTCCATTAGCTGTATCCGTATCAATATGTGATGTTTTTGGGGCCAGATACACTGTCACTTCCACGCTATTGGCCCTGCATAACGTAGAGAACGGTGAGGTATAGTACCTTTTGACACTAGGCCAGGAAGAACCTTGGTGGCGAATATGAGGTACAGGACGAGCCGAAGGCGAGTAAAATTTTATCATTAAAAAAATATATCATTTTAATTTTGCCGAGTGACAAACAATATTTTTTGTTATTCAGTCCGTGGGCAGGGTTTTATGACAGGGCGGCGGCCATAAAGCGTTGCTTCACGGACTGAGTGACAAAAAGTCATTTAAACTGTGTACTTAAATATCATCGCATGAGTATTCCCGCACAATATAAATTCCTACCTGAAATCAGGGAACCGAAGCCAGCGTGAATGTACTGTACAATTACCCAATCGATTTAAATTACAAATGTCGAAAGTGAATAGACTCGTACAGGGAAAATATATTTCAAACACTCCCAATTAACATTTACAACAAAGTTTCGATTTAAATGAGAAAACAGTAATTGTTAAGTGTCCTCAGTTGTCACTCTAAAAATGTTATTCTGATTGTATTATCCTCGACAAACACAGCATTCGCATTTCCCAAGTCTTAGTTCCCGAAGATTTCTCCACTGAAGCGGAAAGAGAAGTGAGAGAAAAGAGGGGGCATTCGGATAGGATAGATCTGTCGTCTCACCTAATCGACGTGACAGTCTCCCATCTCATCCTACAGTATTTACCCAACTCCACTTACAGTATCACCAGTTACAATGAGTGACATTGCGTTAAAAATTCAGAGGTAGGGCGGTCAAAGATGGTGGTGGATACTTGAGAGTTGCCCTTGTCGTCTCTCGGAGTCGACTTTGAGAGTTACCGAAATCACAGTTACGTGTCACGTTAATCCGAATGTTACTCGATTCCGCTTCAATCAGGGTAAATTGAAAGTATTTTTTCTTTATTTCCAGTTTGGATAGATTCTATTCGAGATTCTTCATAGTTATTAACTTTTCGACGAAAATGTAATCACCTCAAAAATGAAATGCAATTTCATGATTGGCAACAATTTATTGGCTCATGAGAATTAATTTTTTTTTAATGATTTATTTTAAACAAATAAATGGATTAAATATTTCCAATGTACTTTTAATTGACCTATTTTCAGGGAATTTCGAGCTGATCAAATTAGCCTCATTCAATTTCCTGTAATTGAGTTCGACAAAATTCTGAGCTGACTTTATTATGATTGAACAAATTTGTTGTATAACGAAATTGCCGTACGAATAAGAATTTTTTTATGTATTTTATTTTAATTAAACGCCACTTCTTCCGTTTAAGCTGAGAAAAATTCAAAATACTTTTAATTCCTACAAATATCGATCTCGTAGAAACTTCATTACATGAGCACCTTTTTTATAAATTACAGAGTTTTATGAAACATTCCATGCGACGGTAAATGAATTGGTTGGCCGATCGATGACTTCTATAATTTTGCTCATCAAATGTCCAGTATCAACCAATATGTCCTAAAATTAAAACCCAAGCCTTCTTCAATTGTTACCCTTAAAAGGGTAAAATATCTTCAGAGAAAAAAAAGAGTTGAAACAACTGGTTTCATAAAAAAAAACAATATTTCCGTAATAATAATTATAATAATTATACTATATATTTCATAATCAGTATTAATAATTGTAAATAATTTTAATAATAAAAAAAAGTATTTTCTTCTGTATGAAAATAAACCCTAGCAGTACATGTGAGTGACGTCACACAAGGGGATGACATAGTGCGAGGGTCAGACATCGTCCGGTTGCGGCCAGGTGGCATGGCACCCCTGCAAGCCTCCCCATTCACCGTGTGCGAGACATTTTTTTCCACTTGACGTGTTCCCATTCCCGCCCTCTTCACCTTAAACCCCTTATCCACCAGAAATGGAAAAAAAACTGAGAAATAAAAAATATAAAACCCCTGTCGACATTCCACACACCCCTTCAACCCCGGCCGTAGCGTAAAAGTCTGATTATACTCATTAGCTTGATTGGAAGTATGCATTATTACATCTTTCTCCACTAGGTTTTCTTATCCCTGTGAAAAACATCATACCTCGCCTATTCGTATACACCCGAACCCTTTTGTTATGTTTTTCTTTCTGCGTAACTTATGGACTGTACACGAAATGTAGCATATGGCAGTTTAAATAAAATTGAAAATTGTTAGTCATTGATTCAAGGGTTATCTCTCTAACTACTTTATTGTATTGTACTGGCGTTGATACTTCGTTGGTGTGAGTTGGGAAAATGATTAGCCTCTGAAATTTTATGTTGTCGCAGGTATTATTTTCCCAGTTTTGCGTGTCAAATGATCTTATCAGAACTCGTGAAGTTGATAATTTGTTTAGGTTCCGTAAGTGATGAATGAGTTTTGCTTATGTGGACAAATAACATTTCCGGCGCATCAATGAAAAATGAATGGATAAGTTTATTTCCAATGAAACTTGAAAAGAAAACAATAAAATTTCTTCAACAATTGATTAGTCAGTCTCAGGACAGCATCTCTAAGTGAGAATTAGGGTGGAAAATTATGAAATTTCGAGACGTGAAAAATTTCGAGATATTCGAAAATTTTAAAGAGTACACAGAGAAAAATTTTCCGTAAAAAACATGGAACCCAGAGTTCGTTCGACAATTATGGACTGAAATTGTAAAATTTTAGTGACGGTTAAATTACTTGCAACACACTTCACTCTAAAATCACAATACGTCAATTTTCCCTTTAAATTTGAAAATTTTACGACATTTGTCCTTGAATATTGATGATTTTTTTTTCTTCCACCTGCTAGAAAATTTGGACTTCGTTTATTTTTCAGCAGAGTCTGAATGGTGTGGGTTTTGCTCAACTGAATTCCATATGAATTGTGTGAAATTTATGAGCCAAACTGTCCATTAAATAATTATTATTTAAAATACAATAAACAATTACAATCACCAATTCTCAATTTAATTATTGATGAACTAAAACATGTATTCTCTTCCGAGATTTCTAATAAACCGGATTGAATAATGAAATGATGTATCAAAATTCATTTCTTCACCTGGAAAAAAACAGAAAATAGGGGTAAACTTCTCAGAATTCAATCCGCATTTTCCTTTTATTCTTTTATTTTTCTTCGTCTATCGAAAGCGTTTTGCGCACAAGAGAAGGCAGGAGGGGTTGCATTCTCCTTGTCGATGCGAAACAATGCGCGCCTTCAGCCTGGGTAAAGTCCAACCAGCGGTGAAGTACCCTCTATAGTGGATACAGCAGGGGCACGTCCAAAGGCCAAAGGGGCACGGGGAATAGCCGGGGAGGGGTTAGAGACGGCCCGCTGCAAGTAAGTTTAATATTTGATAACGCGGGCTGCTGGTCATCCTGCCGAGGCGATAACACGGGACCCGCGGGAACCTTCCGGCCAACATCCCTCGGAAAACGAGCCGTTCTCTGTCCACCCCCTCCCCCCCCCCTTTGTCCCCCTCACGATGCTATATGGCGGGATATACCCTCCTGCGCCATCCAGAGACGAGCAAATGCCAACGTCCTGAAACGATCTTACATTTTCGCTTGTATTTCATTTTTCTTTTTTCAATTCAATTAATTTACGGAGATCCTACTTTGCACAGAGACAAATATTCAATAACAATTAGATATCTTTTTCGTAATCCCGCTGCGAAATACGACAGGAAAAAATTTTACAGAAATGTTACATCATTTTTACCTAAAATCACGGCACATTGCCCGAGATTTCCATAATTTGTCTCTGAATAGTATGAAAAATACGATACCGTCACGTGAATTTTTCGATTCGAATTCGTAATTGGCAAGCGCATTGCGGGTTAAGTAATTTTTTACAAAACAATTGTCTGCGTATGACGAAAAAATATAATTTTGTCAATCAAATATTCTTCTGCGAGAATGTGAAGAGAGTTTTTCTTAAAGTTAATATATTCGGCATAATTGTATGTTTTTTTAATTATGTAACCGTTATGTAAAAATTAGGCAATTCCGTTGTTGTGGGATTTCGAGATTAATCACCCCACTGGTCAGTAAAATGTTTTGACTACTTTCTTGGCGAGCATTCTTTCGCTAAAAATTACAGTCATAACTGGCAATAACTGCGTCTTAGCGGTTCTGGAATAAATTATCTAACAGCTGAGTGCAATAGAACTTTTTAGGTAAAAATTATATTATTAAAATTATTACACGTCTGGATAATTTTTACTGAGCAGTAAATCAATTTCAGTGTTCACTCGACAGTTTCCGTCCCGCAAAAATGTTAATTGCTAAAGTATATAATGGACCCCGTCAATGCGTGTACCGACATACTCGATCCTTAACCGATGCATAACAAGACCACAAAGATTTGTATTCCCGTTGACAGGATGAATGAGCTGTGACATGAAATATAAATGGCCACACGGGTTATATATCGTTTTCATCGATCGTCATACACTTTATCTGTGCCCCTGTCCATCTCCGCTAAAGCGCAAAAAAGCATCTAAAAAAAGCCCCTCACAACCGAGGGGTAAAAAAGAATCACACAACCGACTTCTTTATTTATTTTTTTTTCACTCCAATATTGTGTGTGGAAAAGACGACCGGAAAGAGAGAACCTCGGGTTGTAAGGGAGGATAGCCTGAGACGTTAATAATTCAACCAGCGAATTCGAGCGCACAAATCTCAGCCTGTCACGCTTCTCAGTTTTTACTTTCTTCTTTTCCTATTTCTCTTAAAAAAAAACTATACGAGTCAATAAAAAGTCCCCCTCGAAGACTCTGAAAAGGAGCCAACTTCAGGGCACCAAGACTTCTGACTTCACAACATCCCCTAAACAAACAAAAGCGCAAACCAAAAAAAGAAAAAGAAGAAGTCAGTAGCTCCGAAAAAAAAACAAAACAATGAAGCCTCAAAAAACCCGTAAATTGAAATACAAAGAGAAAAAAATTTTAAATACCCCAGAAAGATGCACCACAAAGTGTATGTCCACCCCCGAAAAAACTATAAGGGTCAGACAGTGGTTGCGGGTAGCGGTTGTCCTCCCCCTCCTTCAGACAGAGACACCAAAATCCCTCTCCCTCCGCCCCCCTATCAAGATGGCCGACGTCTGTCCTTGCGCAGGCGTTCCCCAAGCCCCGCCTCTTGCCCCTCCACGCGAGGGACCCCACCAGAAGTCTTCCGTCTCTCTCCAACTAACCCCAGCCCTTGAGCCCTGACGTCTGCTCTTCCGTCTCACTCTCTCCTATTATTCTCCCTCTCTCCTGCCCCCTTTCCATACTTCATCCTCTTCCTCACCGATCAACCCCTCGACTCCTCACTCTCTCCTCTCTCTCACTCTCTCTGTAAAGCTTTTCGGACTTTCTCAACCAACCGCGCTCTGGACATGCGCAACAACCTCACACAGTGCGCGGCTGGAGTGCAGGGGGAGAGAGCGAAACGATGGGTAGGGGGTGAGAACGGGATGACGGGGTGGGGGGTAGGTTTGATGTAGAAAACAGAGGGGGTATGCGATATTCGCAGAGAAACCTATATTCTCCGGCCATCGAGCATATCCCGTTGTCGTTGGTGTTTCGCGCCGTGCACCACTCGAAATCATTTGCTCTCTCTCTTACTCTCACTCACTCTCTCTGTCTCTCTCTCCCTTTCTCTGTCTCTGTCTCTGTTACTGTCTCTCTCTCACTCGCTCGCTTTTTGGAGGGCTTCAAAAAGCCCACCATCAAACTCCCCCCGCCACCCTCCGCTAGTTCGGAGTTTACTCATCCCTCCTCTGGTTTAGAGAAGAGAATAGAGCAGAGGAGAACCGAACAGGGAATAGAGCAACGTGTCGTGGTAGCCGGTAGAAGTCTCGCAGAACATGTCGCGCTGTCTCGTGCACCAGTACCCGAATTGTTTCAGGGCATTGGTAAACAAGTTGATGATTGTTTAAATACTTTGAGTAATTGCAGCAGTTGTGGCGGATTCTTGGAATTAGAGCGTCGAGTGAATCCTGGATTTAGGGGGGAATTTTGGGTCTCTCGATTGTCTGGAGACAGTTCTAAGTGAGTGATTAGTGATGATTTTTGTTGATTAATTTTGTGCGAGATGATCAATTGGTGATGGATAATACCGATGTAAACATGAACGATGAGAGTGAGTTTATGGGGGGTTTGGGGCTCGAATTGGGAGCCCAAGAGTGACAGAAGTTTTTGTGACATTTATTAGTGGGGTACTAACTGATTATTGGTGGGATAAATTTTTTTGTGGCGAGATTTTTGGAGAGAATTCGCCCAGGCGGATGCAAGGGCATCTCGTCTGCCTGTTTGCGGCTCAGATGGGCAGTCTGAAGGCGCGCCAATCTACGGGATATTGAACGCAGTGGTTGAGTGGATTTTTAAACAAGTGGATTTGAGTTTTATTTTGCCAGAGACAAGATGATGTATTCACCTGATAAGATGATGGGGAGCAAGGGGCTCCATGGAGCTCCTATATCGGCACCGGGGTGCTTTCCCTCTGGAAGATACTCACCGCCGTCGTATCGCGCCGCGCCGGATCAAATGCCACCACCGCCACCACCGAGAAGGTGCATGCCAAATCCACCGGTGAGTTTTTTGCTTTAGGTTTTTCGTTTATATCGCTGCCGTATTTTTGGGTTGCTCTTCGGGTTCTGATGAATGTCTACTTATTTCGGAACGGCTGAACCTCTGGACGAGATTTTTTATTCACCTTTTAGATCTCTGTCATTTACAATTTTGGATAGGAAATGGTAATACCGGTTTTTCAGGTTCAAATTGAAATTGAATTCAAATTCATTTTTTTTGTTGCTAATCAAAAATTTCATGCAATCAAAAAGCCTATTTCTAGCATTATTTTTACACTATTCGGTAATCCTATTGTTCGTTTCGAATATTAAGTATTATTATAAAAAAAGAAAATTATTCTTAACTAAAGCAGTAATAACGCTGATAACGATTTTATTTCCAGATAAAATATTTTTTGCTAAGTTTTTTATTAGAAGAGATTTTTTTTATAAGCGATATTTTCATCCTTTAAAGCGGTTATCTGGTGTAAACTATCTGGGTGTAGAGAAAAATACTTATTAAAGCAAGTCAAATTGGATGGATTTAGTCGTAAGTTTTCTTGAGTCAAATCCAAAATATTTCAATGAAAAAGCCACTTGACTGGATTTAAGAAATTTTTTTCCTTATTATGAACCAATTGCTCCTCAGTTTTTGGACAAGTACAACATTTCTTAACGAAAGGTTAGTACTCACATTTCGAGATATTATTTCTTTGATGATTTTTGACTCTTGAGAATCTTCACATAAGGAATGACGTACTTCTCAAGAAACGTTTCTGCTCTCAGCGTAAAAAAGTTGCGTCAATTTACCTTGGATTTCTACGGCGAAGTCAGTACTCTCTGAGTTAGGTAGCAATTTTATTCTGATGAAATAGAGTAAGTGGGGGAGAATACGATCAAGTAAAATGGAACCTCATTGATCATTCATATCATAAGCGCCGGGAAATCATCGAAGACGTAGATTGTATCCTGTCAAGAATCTTACTTCTATCGATTCCCGAGGGAAACACTGATTTTGGTTTGACTATCTAAACTAGCTCTACCCTTCGGCAGGCGGCTTTGAAATATGTTGGATTTTTGAATTCTCCAACTCAATTACATGAAAATAATTTGAAATCAAAATCAGGTCTAGTAAGGATTATTCAAATTACCTTTTGCAAAAGTTTAATATTTTCTCAGTACATTTCTCAACCTTAAATGAATAATGAAAAATTATTTGCAAACAGTTGATCATTCTTCATGGGGTGTTATAAAATTTGTTATTTAAACAAATTGGAAATTTCCAGTCTAATTGAGTTTTATGAAATTTGTTTATGGAAAATATCAGAAAGTTGTCATTATCTTGTCTACAAAAACGATATATTTTCCCATCGCACATGATAGACATTTAGTATGCACAACCGTGTGATGTTACTCAGCGTTCACGGCGGACAGTTAGTAGTTTACTTTTTTAAAAACTGGAAAAAAATTGCGGCATGAACAGTCGATTTGTAATTCTCCGGAAATGGAAATGACGTGGATCAAGGGGGGGGGGGAGAAATTCTAAAATATTTGATTCATTTTAAATGTACTGAAATCCCAAAGTTTTGATCAACTTTGACGTAAGAATTTCTCAAATAATTGTATGAATATTGAACTTCTACTAATATAAAAATTGCCGTTATGGGAAATTCCAAATTAGAAGAGTCGAGAATATGTCTATTAATATTTAAATGATTTCTCTTAATTTGCGGAGAATACGTACGCTGAATTTTACATTTCTCATTAATTTTTCAGAGTGGCTGTATTTTTAATGCCGACAAACATTGAATGTTGATTTTTAGGTATTTCGTTTTCTTCTTTTCTATATGTCCAACGAAATGACCCAAACAGAAAATGTTTTATTGTCAGATTTCACATTTTAAATAGATAAATTTTCAAAAATTGATATTTGCCTCTTTAATCTAGATTTTCAGTGGTGCAACTAAAAATATCCGCGTCTAAAATTTAAAATCCTTCATAGTCTCAACTTGAGACTTTTGGAAGTATCAACCGAAGATCTTTAAACTATCAGGTGATATTCTCGAAAATCGTAAATGAAGTTCTCAAGATCTCAACTTGAAACATTGGAAAATTTTAGCCTGAGAGTTGAAAGTCTCAACGGGCGTATTTCCAAACTCAATTTAACATTGTTGTAGAACAGTTCAAGTATTTATTTGCAACCTCTGTAAGTTCCAATTCGAGATTTTCAGTATCAGATGAAAATTTTTCTGTTTCATTATTGTCAATTTTCCGATCTACTCCAACAAAAATTTTAAACGGTAAAATCATATATATTGATTCCAATAGAAGTATATTCACTGGTAGATATGAATAATTATTAATTCCCTCTGAATAAAAGATTATTACTTATCCATGAATTCCTTTTCTTTATCGGCGAGGTAGTGATTTCCTTTCTTCTTATTGAAACCTTTAGATTATATTTAAAAATCTATTCGTAGAGTGTGAATTGAAATAAGTGGAACAGAAGATGAAGGCTGGATAAAGGTATTAAACAGTACTGAAAAGTATTAAGACGAAGAAGATTTTCATAAAGTTTATGTAAGTAAAATGCACCATTAGTTTGGATGTTTGGACAGTCGATGACACAAATCATAGACATGGCGCTAAAAGAGATGAAAATAAGAGAATTTTCGGCAGTCAAGGCCATCTTTCTCACAGAGTCGACTGATAATATATTTATTTTTCAATAGTTTTTATTAATTCCTGAAAATTTCATAACATCAAAGTTTCAACTTCACTCTATCTTCTTATATTTTTAATCTAGGAATCGAGAATACCTGCTTCTAAGGACCAGTTATTCCTGTCCATTGAACTCATTCCCGACAATGAAATGCCGTTATTAATAATACCTTGAAGACCCTAGACGAACAATGGGAGAATATTTTTTTTAATTGTCATACCGGCAATTCTATTTTCATAACTAATATACGCGGATCGTGTGAATGGGGTAAATATAAATTTGAGTAATGCGGGCTTTGTAAGTAAATTGACATTGAGTTGCCCATCAGGACCCCATTTATTTTCAGAAAATTGAGATAAAAATGGGAAAAGCTAGAGTGAGAAAATTTGAAGAAAATATTATCCAAAAAATTCATGTTTTGAGAGAGAAATTTTAGTAAACGAGAGGAAATTTTGAGAATGAGTTTCACTCAAATTGTCATTTGAGTAAACATAATTGAGATATCTGCCAAAAATCTGAAATTCTATCATAATTCTCTCCCAAAGAATTGAATTTAGAATTAAAAAATGGGCAGTTTTGTTGAATTAAGAGAAACTTAAGAGAAAGTTTTGTTGAATTAGGAGAAACAATTTAGTTTTCAATATTTTAAAGAAAACGATTTCTTTTTTTTACGAATGAATAAAAACTGTACAGTGACGGATGTTTTGTTTATACGAAAAAAGAACGGAAGGG
>JAPYZM010002897.1:0-12528 GCA_030522845.1 Psyttalia concolor
AGGGAATATCCTGGTGAGAGGGTGACTCTGGCCTTTCGCCCAAGTAACCCATCCCAAAAAAAATACAAAATGGAATTTCGTGGCGTAATGTGCCCAAAAATCCCCCCCCCCCCCCCGTCTATCACTCATTCCACAGGAAACTGAGAAATTACAAACAAAAGGGGTTATATATCTTGAATATTGACACCAGACATCGAAACGCCCAAACTATCATCAAGACTATTGGTTTGAGGAATGAACCAGAGGTTTATGTAAAATAACTTGACCACTGTATTTGTAATTATAGATTGATTTTATTTCGAGGTCTTCACATCGCGACGTTTTGGAAGAGACTAACTCAAACGAAAGCTGAGAAAACTCCTTTTTGCTTGCCACCTTTGTCTTGGGTTTTTCTTATTGCCATATTTAAGGTTGACTCTTCCACTTTCGGGGAAACTCCTTGAAATTACTTGAGGCCCACATGTGTTTGGGTCGTGTTGAGAGAATTTTGTCTACCCTCAATAAAGATCATTGGTAGACTGCCATCATAATTGGAAAACGTACACAATTGTAGAAATAATCTCAGCAGTTAATAACCGTCTAGTGCATTAATTTTATGTTTTCACATTGTAAATCCCGATGAATATCGCAAAAGCGTCGGGCAATTACGAGGCAGATTTTAATGGAAAGACTTGATGTTTGTGTGGCCAAAGTCTAATGTGTATTCGTATAAAACCCACCTAGCTTGAGTTGCACGGTACGATAGATTCTATCCCACGTGCCGACTGCTCAATAGTAATACGTGTGTTTCAGAGCGAATAGATGTAACCATTGCAAAAGTAATGACCGACAATTGTTTGCTCATGGTTTGTGCTGAGTTACTGAGAGTCTCCAGTGTCCACTTAGTCTGATGATGTGCTTGCCAGTACTTCTGATGAACTAAAACTCTGATTGAAAACATCCAGGATACAGTTCCATTGCCCTCGCCTCCGGAAACTGCGGATTCCCGGGGATCAACTCATGCTGTTCAGCAAAAAAAATGAAAAAAAAATGGCAAATGAATCTCTCGTCCGCTGAAAGAAAACTACTGGGCAAGTGAAATCCCAATGACCAATCATAACAATAATTCTCGATATCTATTCGCCGATGTTGGAAGTGTTCTGGTGCATGATTAACATAATAACAGTGATCCAGTACATCCTTCGATATTTTTTAAACAATAGTGGACAAGACTTTTACAACTGCGGTCGCGTGTCACGAATGAAAGTATCTGAAGGTGGTGGACTATAGGATAATATTTAGAACGATATTTTTCACTTGGCTACCAGAGTGTATAAAGAAAATCGTATATCCACTATGTGGCTTAGTTCTCGTGTGAAGTTCAAACTGGGAGGATCTCTGGAATTCACATTGTGGTCTGGTGAGGACGATTCATTGGGGTCCGATGTGTGAAATAAACTGTGCGCGAGCTGTTGATTTTTGAGGATTGTGAGGATCAATTTTTTTTTGCAATTTGTTGTGACCAAGATGCGGGCGAATCATGTGAGTACTGTACGAAAGAGTTTCTATCTATTGGATCTATTTCGGTTAAGGCGAGTTTGTGAGTTTAATCGAAAATTTTCTACTGGAAATGTCTGTGGAATCGATTTTTTTATAAATTTCGTCTGTTGAAATATTTTTTATAGAAATTTTTCGACGCAATATTTTTGGTTTGTTTGCATTTGATGGAAAGAAATAAATACACTCGAAATACTTTAAAAGTTCATATTGAGGGGCTGCTACAGAAAATGTCTCAGCAGAAGTTGTGAAGATTTTGAATAATTTTTCTATTTGAAAAATATCTCAGACAAAATGTGGTAGAGATGAAATTCTATTAGTCCTACTTGTATTGTTTTTAAAAACTACTCAGAAGACATTTTACAGAAGGAATCCCTAGATTTACATCTGCAAAATGCCGCGACTCGAATTTACTGAATGTTTTTGCTTGTCTTTCCTTGGTAAGAAAAACGAAAAAGTCCAGTATCCTTCGTATTTCATGATAAAGTAAAATATACTATTCGACAATAATTGAGGAAACCAACGGAAGTTTCGGTTCCCTGCCCATTCAGTTCTCCATTCAGAAAATCTCCTTTCCTAACTGAATTATATTTTCTCTGATTATAATTTTCACCTTCTAATTGGCCAAACGAGCAGAAAACCCATCTAAACCGACTTTCCTTCTTGCAGATGATTCTAATATTACTGTGTTGGCCGTGTGTGCTAGGGGAGAAGGAAAAACCGGAGGAAATGCTCGACCAAATTGCTCTGGCGTCGAACAAATCCCCGGGATTATTGCTCCCTCACCTCGACTCCAAGACCAAAAAAGAAGTGTCAACTCATTCACCGGTCGATCCACCCCCCACATACTACCAAAACTCAAACGGATTCGTTCCAATGATCAATTACGATTCGCAGTTCCCGAGACATCCATCTTCAGCAACGAACGACTCCCACAGTCAATGGGTGAATAATCCAGTGTTCTCCACGGAGGCTCGACTGCTCCTGAGCCTCCCTAGCTCTCGCCTAGACCGCCGATCATTTCAAGAGCAGAATGACTTCGAGATCCTAAAAGTCAACAACGACACACCGGCAATAGCAAATTACCACGATTTCTACGAGAACCTGCAGAAGAATCTGCCCACAAATCCCCGAGACCCCCACAAATTCATCAGCAATCCTTCAACGATGCGCACCAGAGACCGCATAAGACTGATCGACGATTACTTCAACAATAACCTTGACACGCGATACGGAAGAGCGAGCAATGCCCGTTACCCGCAGAGCCCCCTCGAGGATGCGATCAACAAGCCATCAGTGTTCGAACCGGAGAAAGTGCACAATAATTACCATCAGTACGGAGCATCTAATTACGGCCTCTTCAGTTACAGTCCAGTACCTCCGAAAGTATCAAACCCCGGCGCAATGATTTTTGAGTCTCAGAGTACGTCGAAAAATGAGAAAAGACCTCTAGCCCCCAGAGTTCGTCATCATTTATCAAAACCAGTTGTCATCGCTGAACCATCTGACTACCAAGCCGAGCCAAAGTACAATTCTCACCAGGCAATCGGCGAAGTGTCAACTCCGTACCCCTACGTCCCCCCTAAATATGAGAAGAGTGCCTCAGAAGACAGATACGATCGAAAAGAGGATTACTCAGATGGCAGCCCCGATTACCTGGAGATCACGGAGCGCCCGAAACGCATCAGCAAAAGCCGGCGAAGACCAGAGACCTCAAGAAGACCAAATGACCGCGAAAACGATGAGCCCAAGAAGTCCAACAGCAGAACGAAATCCCGAAACCGAGTGAAGTCGAACTACTACGACGATCGCAACCAGCCTCCAGAAGACCTTCCAGACGAGCAGACCCAGAAGCGATACCCAGACCCTTCGCCGGCGGAGGAGACCAAAGCTCCTCAAAATCTTCAGCCAAATGTCTGGAGCCAAGTTGCCCCGAATGTCGAGCTTTCCCAATCCAACGGTTACGAGATCAATCAGCTCGAGAATCCAAACCTGCTAGTCCCAGTTAATCTGAACCTAGTCCCCATCTCCAACTTTCCGCATGTGCCGAACGCCGGTGTATCAGGCATGATAACAGCGACGCCAATCATCAGTAGCACTGCCGCTCCCCTCATCAGCACGTCTTCTCCAATGGTTCTTCCAAAGATATCCCCAAATCCCCTGAAGAATTACGTATTCCCGAGTGCAATTCCCGAAGTTATAGTCGGGCAAAATACATTCCAGAGTCCAGTCCAAGCGGTCTTCCTTCCCCATATGAACAAATACCCCCAAAACATGAAGACCCAGTACCTAGCTAGCACTGTCGCTCCGATGTTCACGATCTCTCAGCAATCCTCACCGACGGTACGTGCTATTCACAGCACCCAATCACCAAAAATAACAACTCCGGCAAATCAATACGGGCCACAGCTATTTCTCCCCCAATCAACCGTGCACACATTCCTCCCCCAGACTCCCGTGAATACCGGCAACTATAACTTCGTTGTTAATCGCGGTCAGAA
This sequence comes from Psyttalia concolor, assembly GCA_030522845.1. Classification (NCBI taxonomy): domain Eukaryota; kingdom Metazoa; phylum Arthropoda; class Insecta; order Hymenoptera; family Braconidae; genus Psyttalia; species Psyttalia concolor. Next base: position 4,038 of record JAPYZM010002897.1, read on the forward strand.
CGAGGCTCAGACGACTAATCTGAAGTACGACAGAGATAACTCAGACAAGAGGAATCAATATCAAGAAGGGAACGCTCATATCTTGACATCGGCGAGCTTCTCCGTGAGCCAGGACAACGGCAATCGCGACGGCGCCCACAACATCAGGAACGACAACAACGATAATAGCAACAGTAACTACAGACAGACGTCGAACAATGCTGAAGACATGAACAACAATTCTCCGTCGCTGAAGCCCCAAATCCCGGGCAATTTGTATCCGATGATCAGGGGAGCTCAGGTTGTTCCAGCGATTATTCACGCGACCAATGGGATTTCTGGGGTTGATCTGATCAACCAGAATCATGGGAATATGCATCAGGCGCAGTCTTCCATTTCGCAGCCTACCTACATCGCGCAGATACCGAAAAATCCGAATTTGTTGATGCAATCCAATAATATTTTTGACAACTGGAGACTTCAACCCGAGCAGGTGAACGAAGCCAATAAGAACAGATATCAGAACCCTTACGGGGTCGACAGTCTAGGAAGTACGACAAACAACAACGCAAACACGGCGAATAACATCAGGAGCGGTAATACTTACATGGAGCAGGCTCAGTTGCCAGCGGTCGGAATGCAGACAGTTGAGATCAGAAATCCGAATATCAATATAAAACCGAGCCCCGTTGACTTGACAGTTGTAAATCCACTGGAGACAGTCAATCATTACGCAACAGCCGTCTTGACTACTCCCATTCCAATATTGAGTACAACCGCTGGCTTCCTCACTCCCCGTCCAATTATGACAACTACTCCGGAATCGATCAGCATTCAGAGTTATGTGGACTCATTGACCCAGATTGGATCACAAAATACTCAAGGGGGAAATCAAGCGAACGTCTTCAATCCCATGAATTTTATTCCGAATTGGGATTTAATCAAGAGTCAAACAATGCTCAATAGCAAAGTACACGTACCACGGCCGTTGCCCCAGCAATTGAATCTGGTTCCCGTTGTTCCCGGCGGTAATTTTGATAAGCATTCACCAACGGCCCAGGTTGAATTGATAAATAAACCAAAATTGAGTTCTGATTTGGAAAAATATGCGGAGGAGATGTTCAAGGAGTCGTTGAGAACTATCTACAATACTCACAAGTGGAATACGGATAAGAAGGTGCGCAATTTGACGGACGCTGACGTTGCTGAGCTGGAGAGATTGAAGAGCGATTTGAGTAAATTCAGGGCAGCTATGACGGGTAATTATGGCAAGGATGTGCTGGAGGGACATCACTCGGAGACGAAGTACAGGACCGTTGAGCCGGGGAAAAATTCTGGACTGTCGACAGCTGTTATTGAGCAACTTTTCAAGTCTGATTTCAAAATAAACGGTCTGCCTGAGACTTCCTCGCTGGATGGTAAGCACAATTGGGGGCGGGAGAAAACCAGGATAAGTGACTATTTGACCCCTCCCAAAGTCGGTTCATACGCGTCTAAAACTCCCTTCCTGGATAATATCAGCAAAAAGCGCCCGGGCAAGGGTCCAAGATACGAGGGTATTAAGTCAAGACCACACTCAAAGACAAACACTAGGCCAGTCTCACCGGATACTTCCGCCAGTAATCATGTGATATACGCTCACCGAAGACCGTCTCATGATCGGAGTAATGCGCAGAAGGGATATAAAAAAAGTATGAAGCTAGAAGATTATCCGAGCCTCACGACGGCATTTCCGGATATAATCAGAGGTGGAAGTGATGATAAATCTCGTGGGAAGGACTATTTGGATATTAATCACCCGAGGATGCACAACTTGCTTGGACTACTGATGAAGAGTAAAACATTGCCTGGCAGTGGAGGCTCCAGTTATTTTTTGGACGAGCAAGAGAACAAACGGCACCGGGAGGATGAAAGGCGCTATCAACCGGATGAAGCTTTGTATGATGATGGAGGAAATTTTCGGAAGAAATCCGATGCCTTCGGAGATCACTCTCATTCACTAAATCTACCGAAGCTGGAAAATTTTCATCGATAGATGATATTCAGATGTCAATTCGATGTGATGAAATTAATTTGAAATGAAAAATTATTGCTAATAGCACGGTATAAAAGTATGATAATAATTTATGTTTAATTTTTTTATATTGCCAAAGTATAGAGGAAATGCTAAATTGAGTGAATTCATTGGATTACCGGTGTTAGTCGTAATGGATGCTATTGTGACTGATGATTTTCTGTCTGAGTTCACAGTTATTCAAGCAGAATACCTCCGGGAGAACGTGTAAATACATATATAAGACACTGTATAATGTAATTTATAAAAAATTATTGAGCCGATTTCTTCGAGTGATGTTTCATTCTCCCACAATTAATCAAGATTAGAAAAAAGAAGAAAATGAGATCACTTTTTCGTAGTGAAAGTGTACTTGTGGAGGCATTGAAAATATAAAAAATTATTTCTTTGACAGATTCGTAAGAATCACCTTTCACTATTCCAACTAATTAGCGTTTCCTTACCGGAAATAGCTAATCCTTTATATAGTATAATGAAAAGGTTGCAGAATTACACTTCATGCACGGTTGGATTTTTTATTCACCTCGGGATTATCATCACCACTAAGAGATTGTCACGAGTGAAAAAGAAAAAAATAGTTGTCTCGGAAATAATTATACGAGTGACAGAGCAAACCAATTAACTCTTCTGGTGATAAATTCTCACGAAAATTGCCGAATACATCCTATTATGAATGAAATAGAGTATTTCGCGCTTCATTGCTATTACCAATTTTATGGAATACAACAAAAAAAAAGTGATAATTTTCATGAAAGTGCTAACCGCTCTGGCGCTTCGCGCCACTGAACAACGGAATATAAAAGACGAAAATTTTATTCTAGACTCCTTAGTGAGAATCGATCATTCAAACTGAGAAAATGGGGACAAAGTGGGTACGTTTGTGTGACGAAGAAAATTGACCAAAATCTATGCGAAAAGTGAAGTCAAAGTAAAGAAACGGTGCAATATTTACGAAAATTGGAAAATCGTATCGAACACGATAGCTTTTCATCAGGATTTATATCAAAATTTCTCTCAGTCTTCAGTTGTTCCTGCTAGGCTTTTATTTCCAAAAAATCTCCAATAGAAATTCAATTTTTATACAATTTTTGTGGACATAATTTTCGCGGAACTCCCCGGCCTTAATTTTCAAAATTCTCTCGACTCTTTGAGCTGGCAAATTTCAAATGTCATTTACCAGCGGATTAGTCGGACTTTTTCCCAACAATTTTTCGCGCACTCGAAAAATCTTGACACTCCCAGAATTTATCCCTTCATCGATGATTTTTCTCGCCCGCTCGAGTCCATCGATTACCACCGACTTCCATTTCAGATTCTACAACTAGTGCTCCTGCTTGGAGCAGTAATGGAGAGTCTCTCAGCAGCATCGACCACCCAGCAGTCGTCCAAAGTGACAACAGTAGCAGCACCGACATCCTCAAAAGCCCCATCGCAATCGAAAAAATCGAGTGCAACGAGAAGAGACGCCTGGCAACCCTCGAAAAGAGACACCCCAGCCTCTCCGCAATACAATCGTTCCCAGCCATCACTCTCCACATCAACACCGCTTCCAAATTCTACGGGGGCGAATCGTCACACAATCACCCATATCGCAGCGAATCTCCGCCACCATCAGTCACCCCACATTTATCCAGTGCCCGCGGCATCAGCAAATCATATGTCCAAGATCCAGGGGAGTCCCCTATCCCTCGAAACATCCGGTGATGCTCAGCAATACCCGACCGCGAGCACATTTTTCAAGATTTCGCACACCCCCTACAGCCTCCCAACTTCAAATTTTCCTCTTCTCATAAATCAAGAATCATATACACCTCATCCAAGCGCGAACAGCGAAAAATTGACCGAGCCGACTGCCCAATCTCGGGCGATAACTTCGGATTTTAATTACGAATCATTCAGTCAACCCACTAGAACACTAGGAACTTTTATCCCTCCCACCTTTTCGCCAAGTTTAGAACAAAATCTCGGAAAATTCGAGCCATTTCCACCCTTCAAATACAGTCACACAAAATCTCTGTTCCCGGGGCTGGAAACAACCCCCGTGAACGCCAATCAAAAGCCAAATTTGGATTTTGAATTGGGAAATTCGAATTTCGCGCTGACCTCTAATAATTTCGTCCCTTCGGTCTATCCGGGCACTAATCAGCAGAGCCAAGTGCGCTTATCGGTAAACCCCTCGAAATTTCCGGCTTTTAGTGGCACTGGGCCGAATACTTTCTACGGTAAAGGAGTTGGAAAACCACTTGAGTATCAACCGTTGTCCGCTCAGCCACAATTGCATTTCTATCATCCGTCGCATCCAGCCTCGACGGGATCCCCGACGTTCGGGGGGGTTAGAGGACCTGGAGATGTTGCCAATGAGCTCGATATTAATCAGATGGGGAGAGAAGGATACAGGCAGGGTAAGAGCTAATTAATATATTTATTTATCTATTAACTAATTTACGTGTGACCAAATTTGGTGGGTACCGACCGTAATGGTTAGGCGGGCCAGGTGTTGCTGGACACATAAATCATAATTCTCATCCAGAGGCTTACTCTCTTATTATAATCAATCAATAAATGAATTTCCTCCCAGGAACTCATGTTAGTAAATAAACTGAGGAGTCTCTCCAGACCAAAAGTTCACGGACTTAGAACTCACTCATGAGAAAACCTTTTTTAAGACTAGTTTTTAAGGTTTGTAAATATTGTAAATACTGACTGTTATTTTGTTTCTAAAAATAAACAATCTGGGTAAACCAACACGAGGTGTTTCCTCCGCCGGACATTCAAGTTAAGCAGCGTTGAGCTGGGTTAGTCCTTGGATGGGTGACCGGTGAGGAACATCTCGCTTGAACAAAAATTACGGGCGGTACTCAGAGTGTAGTGGCTTTGTGTCTTCATTTAGCCAGGATGACAGATGAAGACACTAAGTCGCGACACAATCGGCCGGCTGTGCAACAGGGATTTTACTTGGTTTCCCGTGCACTCCTAGCGCGAATGGGGCCCAGATAAGTGTAAGGCGACTATGATACCGCAGATAATAAGGAAAGGAGAGAAAGGCGGGAGGGGCAAGCCAGAGGAGCCGTTTCAAATCGAGAATACATCGGTAAAACCAATGAAATGACAAAATTTGGTGTATCAATTCTGTAAATTCGATGAAAGATCTTCTGAAGGCAAATCTCCACCGCGATCTATTTTTTTTATCAGACTTTCCTCCCAATCTAATCTGATCTAACAATATTCTGTGACGTCACAAGATGTGTATCACCGCATAAACTCCCATGCTTAGTGAACGGGGGAAAGCCCGCGACGTCTGTGGAAGTAGGGAGAATTGCGGAGGTGCCTCGGTAGCTCAGGACCACTCATCCGGCTAGTGAAAGGTCGTAGGCTTGGATATCCAGCCGGGTTCAAAGCCCGACGCCTCGAAATTTTCCTGCTCTCACACGTCTCGATTAGAATCTCATGAATATTACCATCGCTGCTGAACGTTATCGGCAATGAGAAGAAAAAAATTTTTTTCTTGAGAAGTATGTGTGTAATGTTATCGAGAGACTCGTGGCTTGCAAATGCTCAAGGATATGACATTTTGCACTGAGGAAAGAAAAGACTTGCATCAAGGAATTTGGTGGTACGTCTCCGAAATAGGAGGATGATGCATTCATGGCAGGACGATGACTCCTAAAACGGAGTCAGACGGTTCTTGCAGAAAAATATGTTTCGGTCTTCTTTGAAAAACTACTGAATAAAATGACTTAACGTCTGGGACAAATGCGAAATCTCTTGACAAATGTTTGGTCACTCTCAGTGTCAGATATTTTGCTCATGAAAATTTTCAAGCCAAGAGTTTTTCGATTAAAATACTTCGGAGTACAAAAAATTCTCTTCCCAGTGTGGAGTAATCTCACCAACAGAAGTTGGGAATTGTCGTTGGCTCCTAATTAATGAATTCGTCCAATTGTAGTCCACAACATGAATTTATCACTGAGTTTTCCCTATTTCAGGTGCAGGAACAACTCCATACATCCCTTCTAACTTTGGCAATAGCCATCCTATGACCTCGTTCAAAAACACTGCGCACTCCTTTGAAGTGCCCACTTCAGGCATATTCAATGATTATGACAAAACTTTTGGAAAGTATGCAGAAGTGGACCTTCCCACCGGAGGGGGAAAAGAATCGGTGGATGGGCAATATCAACATTCTCCCAGTAGCCATGGAGCCGAGGAAGAAAAAGGAGAGAAGGATGAGAAATCTGAGTATCAATCGGAAGAGGCCACCTCGGCCTCTCGTGAACAGTACAACGATGAGGAAGAAGGTGAAAGTCAACATAATGAACGGCGCGGAAAAAATGCGAGAAAAAGAGAGAAAAATGAAACTGAGGATAAATACGACAAAAACGATGGCTACGACTTCGAGCGAGATTTCGACGAATCGTACAAACAAGAACTCCCCATGGAAGGTATGAACTTAATGTAAAAATTACTTCTGTGCCGTAAAATCGAATCCCCTTTAATAAAAACAAGGAAACTGTTTTGATGTTTTTTTGAAAAGTTTGTGTAGTCAAACAAGAAATTTGCAAGTTCAATTTTTCTTTTTTGTACACATCCTTCCAGCAAAAATTTCAGTTTCCGGTGATCAGAGTCAGTCAAGTAATTGGTTTTTTAATACTCCAGATTTCGAACATTCAGAGGAGATTCTTGATGAAGAGGAGCCCACAAAGACACATAAAAGAGCATCGTCTCCAAGAGCTAGGAATGCTTCTCGCAATTCTCAGCAGTCGCGCAACAGGAAAGCGCACTCAGCGGAACGATGCCATGAATTTCCATCATTCGTGAAAAATGACGACAGTCATGAGTCTTCAAAAGGTGATAAGAAAGCTGGATTACCACCAAAGACATCTTCGTTCGGGTTCAAAATACCTCGCCAACGACATTCAAGGTTACCCTCCCACGAATCTCTCTTGGATGGAAGCTCACAGAAATCCAGGGATTCTCACCATTCCCGAAAAAATCCTTCACCCCCATCTAATAAGAACAATAGCTCACATTAGTTCGCTCCCCTTTTGCGACTGAGATTAGCTTTCACCGTCCGGAGATTGATTCTTTATTACATGAAGATGGTAGGGAAGAGAGGGAGAAAGGGAAGTAGAGAAGTGATCCTGCGGAGACTTGCGTCTGACTGAATCGCTACTAATTTATTTATGTATGTGGAATAAAATAAAAACATTGTATCATATTAAACTGAGAGGGAGAAAAAACTTGTTATTGATTTTGTTGCTTCACGTACGAAAAAATTTAATAGAAAATCTAGCGAAATCAATAGATAATTCCGATATATTTCGGTTAGACTTTTATTAAGCATTAGTTTCTGACCGATTTTTTTAATCAACATTTTATTTAAAAAAAAGAAGTGTTTGAGCCGCGAAACTTTGATAGAAAAATATGTTAACAGAAAAGCTATAGAATTATTCACCCAAAGCGTCCAACAATTAATAGAAAGTTCAATGGAAATTCAATTCATGCTCAGTTGAGGCATTCTAGGACAATTCCACAACATTTTCTCAATATTCAATTTATTTCGTAAATAAATTATTAATTTACAAAATGAAAGAGTTAAAGCCAGGGAATCTCCAATGCAGGGAACCACTCGTGTTGAATTTACCGGCAAAATTGTCAGAAAACCGATGGCCCCAAATTGACCATACATAAAAATCGAGAAATCTAAAATTGCTCGAATTCCATCCAATAGTATTTTTCCGGCCTGTTGCGATAGGTTTTTTTATTCGTGTGGCGTTGACGTCCCAGCCGCAGGCGATGCCTGGCCAACCACACGAGTAAAAAACCCCATCGGAACAGCCCAGGAATAATATTTTTCTGTCATCATTTTCAAGTTTCAGAGTTTACGAAGTATGCTATATCAAAACTAATCAAATCGAAAGAGTGTAGAAAAAAAAATTTGCAGTTGATTACTCGCCAGGGAGATAACATAATATTCTACAAAAAAATCGGATCCATCTTAAATGATGGATGCAGCCAGGAAATTTTTAATTTCCGGCTTTTGACAATTTCTGTGTATGCAACACCGAGGAGAGATCCGATAGAAGATTCATACTTAATGTTGTGCGCATGGATTTTCTGAACATTTCGACGCCAAATGCAACATTATCGGTCTACTAGATTTTATCTTCTGAATCTTTTAAACAAAAAATTATGGTTCCGGAATTTTTGAATATTCCCACTAATTGGGATGGACATCAGTTGATCAGTTAACAGTTGTCGAGTCAGTACAACAATAACAAAATTCTAGGGGAGCTTATATTTTAATGCAGAGTCTTCTCTTAAAGACGGCGATTCCTAAGAAACAATAAAATAGTTTACAATAGTTTGGAATCGGGTGGAGGGAATGCGTTTCACATTTTTTTGGTAGTGGGTTTAATAGATGGAAAGCATTTTGGA
>JAPYZM010002898.1:0-12524 GCA_030522845.1 Psyttalia concolor
TTTGCCGTAGTGATTTTAGGGTTTTCGAGTTTGGGAAGTATGTAATACCAATTCCCGTACGAGAAAGCCCTAGAAGCAGTACGGCAAAGTAACTTTTTGCAACACCTGCCCAAAAAGTTCATTTTTCGGTACCGGTTTTCGTGCGTAAAGTGGTACTTTTCCGCACAGTGTGCGTAACAGTCAGAAATCGTGCGTAAAGTGAAACTCGTGCGTAAAGCTTTGCTTTACGCACTCAAATTTCACTTTACACACGATCTTGACTTTTCCGCACTCTGCACACAAAAAAATCACTTTGCCCTCCAACCTCCCCTCAAAGCAAATTTTGGCAGGTATTGCAAAAAATTAGGTGTGCAACACGTGCCTATCGCCTTTTTCGCCTCGCGGGAGCACCTAGCACGCGTGCGAAAAGGTGGTACTTTACGCACTAGTTGCACAATATTCTATATTCATTGAGATGAAAAATTATGCTCGTAACTCGTGAAAAAAGTGGTTTTTGACTCGTAGGATTATATCCCTCGCCTTCAGCTCGTGATATAAGCCTCCCACTCGCCAAAAACCATTTTTTTTTCACCTGTTACGAAATATACTATTTCACTCCTATTTAGACCTGCAAATTGTTACAATACCGAGCATTCCAAAAGTCAACATATGAGCAGTAACTGAATATGTATGAATTTAATGTAAATTAGTGCTTAATAATTACCACCCGTTCAATTGAAATTTTGGGTATAATGTTCTAACGTGCGAAAGGAGCGGAGTGCCTTTGAAACATTACTCATTATGTTTGAAAGCAGACTCCCTTTGAATTAATATACACATCTAGAAGACCTCGCCTAGCCTGCGGTACTAGTAGAGTAACTTTAAGACATTGATGATAATAATTTTCTTCATTTCATACAGTGTTAATCGCTCGAAAATGATCTCTCACTCATGAATTATCAATGAAATACTTTGAAACAATTCTCCTCACCCCAGATGGTTATCCAGCGTATCACTGTTTAAATCAACCAAACCGTAATAATTTTTGCTTCACTCCATTTCAACTAAAAGCTCGAAAGCTACACGTGGTTTAATATGCGCGATATTTCGCATATACACAGTAGTTCCAAGTTATTCGGACGTATACTGCTTTAACTGGCGTAAATTCTGCTCAGATGAGAGGCACACACTTTCACTGAGGCCGGCGAGACCCTGAGGGGTTTCACATGAAAAATTCAAATATCAAAAAGAGAATGACAAGTGCAGAGGAAAAAAATTCGACGAAACCTCGCGGGAACAAAAAACAGAATTCAATGGATAAATTACACAGCAGTATCACTCACACAAAAAGAAGCGCGAGGGGGGGGGGGAATATAGATTCAAACGTTCTGTGATTTATACTGCCAAGTATGAGTCAACATGACAGAGAGAAAATCAAATGGATCGTCACACGCGATTCGCTGCATTAAACGCGGGAGAGAAAGACAAAAACCGGCTCAATTTTTACGCAATTGAATGACGCAATTGTGTTGAGAACGGAGTCTCGAGTAATTCGACGGAATTTAATTAGTCAATTCAAGTACAATTTTGATATATTTATAACTTTACTGAGTTTGAGTAGGATTGTTTCTAACGAAAGCGGATATTTCATGCAGAGTCTCCATTCGGGACCGCGTGAGAAATTATATATCTGACGGTGAAGACACTCACGACGCGACGATCCTTGCGCGACTGCCGGAGTTCGATTCAACTCGCGACTGTATCTCTCGCCTTGCAGGCATTAGCAGAGGGGAGTACCGGCTCAGGACGCAGGATTCTCTCTGCGCTTTCACGAGACACACGTTAGTGCTGTTAGAGTGAAATTTTTGGGCAAGTTTTAATTGAATTAATAACTGTAGTACGACGTCGTAATTTCGCAGTTTTTTTCTGGGGTTGAGAGGGGTAATTGGGATAATGCGGGAATATGAAATGATATTGTTGGTTTGTATTTAGTTTGAACGCAATGGTAAAAAAGATTGAGAGATTTTTTTGAAGATAAATTCATGTAGTGAATTAAGGAATTATTAACACATTGTGAAAAGTTCGTTAATTGGACAGAAAAAAAATTAGAACGAATATTGCGACACAATGATTTCCCTTTTTATGTGATACCTCGAAATTGTTATTTTCCAGTGATTCCATATTTTTCAATTCTCCATTTACAAATTGTTTTGCAGTTTTCTTTGATAGAAATTATGAAACAGGGAAGTGGGATGAACAATGTTGCATAGATTTTTTTTATTGGGGAAAAGACAGAAGAATCCAGGAGTTGTAAATTGCAAAAACATTGAACTCATGATGCCACACTAGTTGGCATGACGGCTCCCCTAATCACTTTTTGATTTCTCATTATTTTGAAACATAAACAAATATGGATCCAACATTGTTTATTCAATTGTAAGGTCCAAAAATAATCAATTTTCATGTACAACCGTAATTCTCGGAGAGCAAACGAGCAACATTGGAAAGCATAATAAAATAAGATATTGTGATTTCCGACCAGGCTGACAGGCATTTCATCAGTGAATAACTTCTCGAAAATCCTCGATGTCCTATTACCTGTCTTCCACGACTGCAAAAAAATCTAATTTTCCGACTCACAGAATCTGAGTTCAGCCAAGCGAAGTATTAATTTTACTACATAGTATTTATTTGTATTAGTGTGTTTGATATTTCAAGCTATGTAAGTCTAAATTTGCAGAAAAAAATCATTAGAAAAACTGAGCTTTTTGCTGAGCGCGCATTTTACGACATCCCGGAGATGAACACGCATTTTGATAAGGATGAATCAATCCTATTTTAATTAATTAATTTTCATAAAGTGATCTAGGATTAGGGACTTTCCATTCAATGTTCCTGTGCGTTATTATTTTCACTTTTAAATGGAATGGTGAATTGTTTTTACTCAACAATTTTCGGTGAAAACGCCTGGAGATAATGTGAAACATGAAGAAATAATGTTTTTAAAAAATGGCTATATGTGTCCGTATAACTCAAGAATTATGAGCCCACAGAAGCTCCCTCCGTTAAGCCGTCGATGTGCTATAGCAATTCCTGCACAATCTTTTTTGGCGACATTTTTTTAGACGTTCGATAGATTTTAATTGGTTTCTTCAATACTCGTCGTGATGATAGCCACTCAACTGGATTGATAAACGGCCATTCGCTTTAGAGTAATCCCACCTTATTCGCATTTTTAATTTTTTGACTGAAATTCCGTGTACGCACTCTAACTTAGAAATGATTGAGTCATAAACTTGAATTGCACCCAATTTTAGGTCCTGTGATAACAAAGTTTGGAATTGAAATTCAGCAAAATCGGACTAGTGGGTTCAGAGAAAATCAACTTCGTATATGAAACGTTTTTCTCAAGATCTTGAATACTACTAGTCCAATTTATTTCATTTTTGTAACTGTCGCCTCGCTGTCATCTCTCTACATAACAAATCATATGCTCCTGTGGAAAAGTCAAAGATATTATAATTTTAATTATTGTTATTTCATTAGATTTTATCGTTGTATTCTCGATTTGATATTTCCCCTCTCTCTTAGCCTACCTTCCCCCTTCTTTGCCTCTGCCTATCATCTGCGATATCATGGCTGTCTTACGCTTAGCTGTGCTCCATTCGAGCCAGGACTGCACGGGAACCCGTGTAAAACCCCAATCGCACAACCGGACGATTTTGCAGTGCCCTAATGTATTCCTTTATCACACTGACTAGATGAAGGCACTAAACCGCTACACTCTGTCTACCGCCCGTAATTTTTGTGCGAGCAAGATGTTCCTAAGCGGTCAGCCATCCAAGAACGAACCCAGCTCAAAGCTTATCTTGGATGTTTGCAGCAGCAACACCTCGCCCACCTTTTTTTGTTTAACCAAGATTTTTTATTCAATATCAATCACTATTTACAATATTCGCAAATCTTAAAAGCTAGTATTGACAGCTCGCAGCATCATCTCGGACCGCTAACACCACACTCGTCACCACTCTTTTGTGCTTTTACCAAAATATACTATTATTATTATTATTATTATTATTATTATTATTATTATTGCACCCCGTGCTAAAAATCTCGAATAACTCACACTATGCATTTGTTATATACGCCTTTTTCACTGTGAGTTTTGCCTAGTTGGCAAAACTCACATTCGTTAAAAATGACAGTCGCCAACCGGTGCGTTAACATACCATTTTGTCACTGCTGCTACGTTCAACCCATGTCGAAAAGTGCCTTTTCGTTTACTAGTAAAAGAAAAATGGCATAGTTCGCCACTCCCTGATCGTAAATGTCCTCACAAAAAATATAGTTCGGATATACATGCGACGGGGTGATAACGAGTGTGAAGTTGGCGGCTCGAGGCAAAGCCGAGGGACAGAAAGTGAGCATTCTAATTTCGCTTTGCTCGGTTAGAAACGCTCACTTTTGTTCATTATAGCAAAAAAATCGTATTTAACCCTCGAGAGGAGAATCAGACAAGCATTCCCCGCGTGCTTACAATCGTAATTCGGCACTTGAGAACAACTTGTCTATTTTTCCTCCGTAGATGAAAAATGGGCTATTTCAGATGCGCTGCGCTTCGCGTCGCACGACTGAAAAGCACTTTTTCGGCGCATTGAGATGACAAATTTCGTTCGTGACTCGTGAAAAAAGTGTTTTTTTGCACTTGTTTCGAAATACACTATTAGATTATGCTTTATTGGTTTATGCTTAGGGACAAAGCTGAACGTATTATAAAACACTATTGTTCGATATGTGTGAAATGGGAATGACGAACTCGAGTGATTGGAAGTCTTCGGTTTCTCCTCCAAAATCTACTATTTCGGACTAAATCGCTAACAATAAAGGAGTTATATCATTTTTATGACAGTAAACTAGCAGACTTACTTAAGGCAACATGTATATAAAGTCAAGTTAAGGAGATTGCAGCCGCGGGTATCAGAGGTGGGAAACGAGGAATGTAACGGGAATTGGAGAAAGTGGGGGTAAATTTAAGAACTACGATTTCCTCGGATCAGCGGTATATGCAGAATAGCAGAATAGCTCGCTAATCATATGCATATACACATAATCTGTTACCTGCGTATATTGACTTGTTTTAAGCGTTACACAACATTTGAAATTGAAAATGTACTCTCATCAAATATCCCCTGGCTGAAGGTCCTCGGGCAATGACTACGTTAACAAGTGAACCTTTAAAAATTGAAAGCTGCCGTCCTAATATTAAAAAGAAAAGAATTTTGTGTAACTGATTGAAGAAAAGAACAAGGTTGATTTTCGTAACAATACAATCGACGTTGAATGATTTTTTTTAATGCCAATACATTCATGTAATTAATAAATAAACTTTCTGAAAATCCTTTGAAATATTCCCATTTCAGAAAAGACCGCAGACGATTCCTCCCTAATTTTTTTCACAAATTTGTATACTCCTCAGATTTACAATTAAAGATCTCGACATATACATTATGCATACAGACATCGGGAAAGTGTAGGTTTACTACATGTCACTTTCCATCGGCAATCTGATAGAAGCCACTCCTATTGCGTTTCTACTAATTGATCAGTCCACACTATTCCTTTCCAATTGACGATGAGAGACTCGACTCAACGGTGACCCGTGATATTCCACCAGCACCGGCTAAGGGACTTCCGCAATGGAATGGCTTATACTTGTGACAGATTTCGTAATATGCTACGGACACAAAATTTGGATAATCGGCTGCTGGCTGCGCTCAAAGAACTAGCACACAAATTTCAAGCGTTTTGACAACCCAATTTTTTAAATATACGATGCGAAGCTGAAATTTAGTCTTCCTTAAAAATTTGACGTGGTTAAATTTCTTGCATTTTGAGAAACAATTTTTTGAAGTACGCAACAAAAGATGGAACAACTTCGGTGTCTTTAGCATATTGTCGAAATTTTCCACAAGCATAAGCTAGCGCGGAAATACCTAAAGTCCTCACCGGCTTATAATAAACACGTCTCTCACTACAGAGTCAATGGGAGGGAATCAGTGCACATTCTGCTGTATGCGGATAAAGGATGAGAGAGGTCGACGCCAGGAGTACTTGATCAACCATTCGCATGGTAGCTTAATTGGAACGGATGGAATTCAGTCAAGGAAATGCGATTACAAATTTAAAAACAACCCTGACACAAATCAATTCCTCACTGGAATACAGAAAATATGCTGTTGGAATTGAAGTTGGAAATAAATAATGCGAACTAGAAATTCTGATCAATCACAGATGACCAGTGGAGAGTTGGGGACTCCCGATGAATTTGCTTTTCCATTTTCGAACCCTTCTATTGGCGAGTAATTTGCGTGTTGTTCAAAATGAAGCTGGAATGTTAGGCAAAATTTTATCGTTTGGTTGAACTTCCCTAAATTTGACTTCGGAAAATAGTCAATTTTAGATATTGTAAAAACTCATTTTTTTACGTCACAATGGCAGGCCTGTATTTGGTTATTTTTCTGTTTTTTTAATTTTATTCGAAAATTATGCACTGAGAGGAGAACGTACTTTTGGCTGAAAAATTAATTCTTGGTTCAAGAATATTTTTTACAATCACTTAGTTCTTGAGCTAATCATTTTCTCTTGTCCCTTAAGTACGCACGTTGTCCAGGGAATGAAAAGCCTTATAACTTTCTGTCTTTGGTCGATGAAAAATACTTAAGGAACAAAAGAAAAAGATTGGCTCAATAATTATGCGATGGTAAAAAATATTCTTGAAGTAAGAATTATTTTTTCAGCCAAAAGTACGTTTTTCTCTCAGTGTGTAGAATATGAAGAAA
This sequence comes from Psyttalia concolor, assembly GCA_030522845.1. Classification (NCBI taxonomy): domain Eukaryota; kingdom Metazoa; phylum Arthropoda; class Insecta; order Hymenoptera; family Braconidae; genus Psyttalia; species Psyttalia concolor. The sequence goes on from JAPYZM010002898.1 coordinate 6,819, forward strand.
CGTGAATGATGTTGTTATGATGTTTTTAGAAAATGTGTGTGTATATGTCGATATTTGTGCACAAATTTGTCTGAATTTTTTTATCAATTACAGCAAAAGAACACATAAACCCGTGGCTATAATTGTGAAATGAGTCACGTAATCGCTGGGAAACACTTCTGGACGTAATTTCTGTTCAAGTATTTTCTCAAATACAGCAATTTGAATCCGGTAGTGGTTTCATTAGAGGTTACTTGATCATGCTTATCTGAAAAGAACTTTATCTGAACTAGCCTGCTGTTTTTGGGATCCGATGTACCGGATCATACCATTTTTTGCGTATTGCGTATAGTTCTTGCAATCCAATCAATTCAATCAAAAGTTGATCAGGTTGTTATTCAAAATCACCTAATCAGTCCACCTTTATAAGAACTAAATCAAGTTCTGATGGTACTTCGTGGAGCTGTAGTAATTTCCACTGGAGTATGTGATATGAAAAGTAAGTACCAGCTCTTCTTATGGAGATTATAAATGTTTAGAGTTAATCATAAGAACTCTATGCCGCGTTCAAATGCGGAGAGACTTTCGTGGTTCTATCACGCTTAAACTAGAAAAAGTAATGAATCGAATAATTGAACATGCTAGTTCGATCAACTTAATGCCATTTTCTATCGCTTTTATTGATTCAACCGCTCAGATTCGATCCAACAAAAAAATTATCACTAACTATTTTTGTTTCTAAATCAAAATAACCATCCATCACCTCTCGTTTTTGATCCCAGCGAGCCTGACGACATCATACCGAACACTAAGCTTCCTCCTCTGTAGTCTGGGGGTTGCATTTCTCTCCCTCAGTGTCCGTGAGCCCTGGGTATGTAGTGGTTCATATTTTTCAGACCTCGAAGGCCGGGATTTGAAGCACTCACAACAGTTAACCATAGCACACCGCAATAATCACACCAATAAAAGTAAAGTGAAGATGATTAACGATTTTCTATCCGGTTTTTCCTAGCTTTATTAGCTCCTTTGATGAACCAAAAGAGGACTATAACGAGATTATGATTAGGCAAATATGCCCGATGACTTGCACGTATGAGACTCAAGATGCAACTGTTGAAAAGACTGAAACAAGTTACAGAAGTACCACAGAAGTGCCAATGGCATATATGAACACACATGTCGTTTCTTTTCTTACATCTCCCCCTTCCGGATCTCATTCGCCTGGATATGGAGCGAGTCGACGGTTTCTTACTCGTTGCCCCTACTCCCCCGACAAATTTCCAGACACTGAGATAGAGTCTGACGACCACTGTGAGACGTCCGTCTGTCCATAACCCCTCATTGCAAATTTTTTGCTTCGTCGAGAGAAGAAGAGCAATCTCTACGATTTTCTGACTCTCGATTATTCCCAGTTGTGGCGATCAACTGTCAAAGAGCTGGTTGTTATCGCCTAAGTTAAAGATTATGTCGTTGAGAGATTTTCGAAAGATGTTTAAGCAATCGTCTACCGACGCCGCTAATATTGGACAAAAACTACTTTCAGAGCACATTATTCGCTCGTTTGCATTTCCTTTGTTCACGGTATCACATAGAAAGGCCGTAATCTAGTCTCCGTTTTTGAAAGAGCTATACATCACTGAATATGAGACATATCCATGCACTAACATAGAAAAACGTAGTTTTGGCTGCAAAATTAATTCTTGTCCCTTAAGTATACACATTATCCAGAGAAAGAAAACCTTATAACTTTCCTTCCCTGAACAACGACAAGTATTTGAGGAACAAAAAGAAAAGATTGGCTCAAGAATTAGGTGATAGTAAAAAATATTATTGAACCAAGAATTAATTTTCCAGCCAAAAGTAAAGTAAGTAGTGAAAAAGTGCATATTTGACATAATTTAAGTCCATCATCTTATTGTGCCAGAGCGAGGAATGCATTACCTACGGTCAAGAGAAATGCATTAACTATATAAGAGCAGTTTTCTGCGTACACGAAAAAAAAAGCACAAATAAAAAAAACTGTGCTTACCCAACGGAATAGGTTTATTTTCACGGCTCCAAAAGAGTTTGCACACCGGGCTCAGAATTGTTACAGCAAAATAATGATTTTTTTAATAGTAAATACCAAAAACAAATTCTTACAAGCATTCCTCCAAACACGTTTTAATTAATCAATTGTATCGCTCTACCACAGTAGTCTTCCTTATTTCTCGCTTAATGTATAACGGGAATATGAGCACGAAAGCTGTTCTCTCCTGTTTTTGGACAGGTAGAAATTCCACAATGTCCTCTCGGCTTATTGCGCTCCATCAGTGCTTTCAAGATGTCATCTAACTCTGCATTACATTTTTGTCGGTGATTATTCGCCTTCGTGTCATTTGTGGCATCTTCTTCACCCTTTCGCAGAACTACGATTTGTTTCATTAAACCTTGAATTTTACATCACGAATCTTCCTTATCATCGTAATTTGCGGTTACTCTCGGTCTTCGCCCATTGAGTCCACAATTTCTTGGATCATCACAATCTCGCGCTCCTTCTCCTGACCATCTCTAGTAGGATACATCATCTCTCTCGCTATCACCAGTCTTATATTCCTCCTTCATCATGTTGTGTGATACCTTTTGTTTATGGCAGTTTATTTCTTTCTGTATTAAATTATCACCCAAATAATCTAACGAGGTGTCATCACTATCAGAGTTCTACTAGGCCTACTGAGTTAGAATTTTTCCTACTTATTATTTATTATTTTTATTTGTCTTATGGAGTTAGGCATTTTTATTCTGGACAGTATTAACATCCAGGTAAACCGAACTCATGTCTCTGGGCGTCTCTCGCTGTAACTCCACGTGACCCTTAATTTTCGGCTTAGGCAGCTTCCGAGGTATCAGGGAATTGGAATTTGGTTAGCACTTTTCATGAGTTCTTCAAGGATTTCATGTATACACTCTTGGATTGTAACTAATTAGTTCCAATACATATTTTCATGTGTTTACTTAACGAATATCGATTATCAACTTAATGGGCTTTCTTTCAAACAATTATAATTATTAGCCCTCATTCATACAGTTAATGGAACTCAAAAAAGCAAAACATTGACTACTTTTATTCAGGATCAGGGCCAAGGTTTATCAAAGACCGATGCACCGGAGTTTACCTAAATCGGGACTGAGTACTTACCGGAGACCGTATACCCTTATGGGAATGACATATATATAGTACTTATGTGAAGTATATATCTGGTACAGAAAATTGTATATTCTCCAAAATTTCCCCATAAAAGTAAATAATCTCTCTTTTGATTTGGAGGGATAAAGTGTGATTTAGATATTGGGCACATATCACTATTCCTTTGATTTTACATAATTTCATCGACTGCAAGTAATTTAATTGCAATGTCAAAAATTATTTCATGGTTTGGAGACCATGAGATTCCGGTGACATGTATTACCATGAGTTAGAATGATTTCGGGAGTTTTCAGCCCCTCAGATATCTCGAAAACCTTGTATGAGTGAGTACCCATTTCAATTTTTTTTTAGACGATATCGAGATAAATATTTTAAAAAGGGCAATCGGCCCAGCAAGTCTGGAAAGATTCAGTGTAACAGTTGTTTACGACAAGCTTAATATCTTCTAAACCTCTGATCCGATTTAGCCCGCGAAGAATATAGTTCTAGGCTATCATGACTTCTATAATACTCCCAAATTTCGAATTCCTATCTTGAACGTTCAACGACGAATCGTTTTCACTAAGATTTCCATGTCAAAATGAGAAACGCTAATTATTACCAAACTGACCTCAGTTATATGTAGTAATATTTTAATTTGATACATATTATCGTAAAGAAGCTACGTTGTTGATACAAGGCAGATTACCAAGTAGACTGTGTTGTCGATGCAAGCAACTTTTCAAGCAAAAAACGTTTAGAACACACTCAGGTGAGCAACGATTTACGATTGACAATATACTAATCGAAATCATTCATTCGTTACCATGTCTGCCACATAAAATCAGTAGTTCATATACTATATAGTTCGTATAGTTCGTATAGGCGCTCACAACCAACCTTCGAGTAAATATACAATATAAACTCTAGCCCAAACGCCAGCTCTGTGTGAATAGACACTTAAATGTTGAATCATTCAGTATGCCGTGTCATTTCCCACATCTCGGGTTTAGTTAAATGCCCTGAGGGGTGTTATTACGATCTGTTACAAATATGGAGAGATGATAAAAAGACATTTAATGTATAATAGACTTTGATCGGTATGAAGCAAATACTGAAAAACATAATGGCGCTCAGATGAAATTCAATTCACGTTGGAAATGGTAACGTTATTTTTGACGTTGACAGACATTTACAGTTTATCAACGTAATTAATTATCTACAGAGCCCTATGTAAAATTGAACAATACTTAATTAAGGGATCGTTAAAATAATTATAAATACTAATATGCAACAATTACCTGTGAAACGAAATGCTCTCGAAATTAATAGGAAAATATTTTAAAAATTGATGTAATGAATGTAGAGAAGCATAACAAAGTTGAAAATGAACAGAATTCGGGTCCTGTCACTTCTACTTATGTTCTGCCGTTACTTTCGCTTCTATTCCCATCTTTTTCTCCTACTTCACCCTTTCCGTCCCGTTTCTCCACTGCAAAGTTTTCGTCGCCTTTGGTTTCTTGATCTGCCTGTACTTTCTGTGTTTCTGCTGCTCCTTTTACTCCTGCGTGATTTAATTTCTGTCCCCCCTGCACAAGCTCGATTTGTTATGATGTTTCTATCAGTAAGTGACACAACCCTTATTCGAGTATCTATAAATTCCGCTTCCTTTATTGACCATGTTCATATCCTCCACCAACATTATTTCCATCAGCCCGTATGCATCCATAATCACTCTTCCTTTTTTTGACAGTCCACAACCCCTTCATGCTATTATTAGTAGATAATGATAAAGAATATCTTCCTTTCCAGTATATTTCTCGACATGGACTCGTTTTTTCTCCGTTTTTTCTTCCATTCATCTTTCTATCGTTTCTACTAACGTGACTTTTATATTCCATTGCGCGTGTACTTCTCTCGTTCACACTTCGCATTCTTCCTTCCCACCACGATATTCTAGTGTGATCTATAAAGGCAGGAAGGGTAGGAGCAGGTGACTAAGAATAAGAGGGGAAGTTGAAATGGGAGATATAGAGCGCGAGGAAGAATATAAACAGGAGTGGGAAGTTGAAGTAGGAGAGTGAATGAGAGCGAGGGTGAGAGTGAAAGTGGGAGTGCAACTGAAGATGAGTCAGACTGGAACTATATTTTATCGTCGTGCTCGTTCGATTTGTCTTACCAAGATTTCTACTTGCATCGTGAGCTGATTCGCATCTCTCTTTGGTAGTAGTTCAGCCGACGATGTTCACGCCGAAAGAAATGTCTCCCCCAATATAAAAATATAAGTTTTTAGATAAATCTCGATATGTAAAAATTTTTTTCATCACGCTGTGTCGGAAAAGTAACTTTTCAGTCACTCTCCGCTTCGCGTCGAGTGACTAAAAAGTGCTTTTTCGACACATTGAGCTGAAAAATATTGTTCGTAACACGTGAAAATAGTATATTTCTCACCTAGGAAGGTAAAATAAAGGAGGCTTGCTCACGTGCAGAATTACCGACCGAGCCGAAGGCGAGGGTGGTAAGCACGTGAGTAAGGCTCCTTTATTTTACTTTCCGTGGTG